>PVIC010026573.1:0-16635 GCA_004025085.1 Thryonomys swinderianus
CCTGCCTCGCAAGCGTAGGGACCTGAGTTCGATCCCCGGTTACCACATATAATGCTGGGCGTGGTGGCTCACGCCTGTAATCCCAGCACTCGGGAGGCAGAGACAGGAGGATTGCTGAGTTCGCGGCGGCTTGCCTGGGCACCATAGTGAGCTCAGGGCCAGCCTGAACTACAAAAGCAAGACCCTGTCTCCAAAAAAAGCAAAAAAAAAAAAAAAAAAAAGAATTCCTTTGAATATCCCTAAAGAGCATAAATGAAAGAAAATGTCCATGTAAAAGTCAGGGGCGATGAGAATAGCCAAGAAACCTCCAAAACAGAGAAAATGTATTTTCAAACACGACTAGTCAATTGGAAAACCTACTCAGTTAAAGGAAGTAGGGACAAAACATTGAGAATAAGAAAAAGTGACAAATTCTAAGCATATTAGTAGTTATGCATATCCATTTGAAAATAATTAAATGATTATTTTGTGGGCAGGTTTTGTTGTATTGGACATATAAATTACAGGAAATTTTCATGTTTAAGTAATTGTAGAACACAGAAGTTAAATGATGGAAGGCATCCCGTTTTACTGAGTCAGATGTAGTAAACCCAGAAAGAAAGCCGAGCAGTGCCCAAAATCCCTTTGACCCTCTAGATTCAGTCAGCATTGCGAAGGGGCCCTGTGTCCTCTGGCTTCCCCGTGGATTTGGAGATGAGTAGGGCCTCGGGGGAGAGACTTGCTCTCCCGCTCTGTGCTTCCTGCACTCTGTAGGAGTTGAGGCTGGGTGGGGCACTGTTCCGAGAGTCCTGATCTTTCCGTAGAAGGCTATGAGTGATAGAGCCTCTCTCTGTCTTTTCCACTCATGTAAGTTGCTGTATTGTCCCTTATTACTTCCCTAATGTTTCCTTACAGCTTTCTTTAATAGTCCATTGGTGAGTAACCCCCTTTTAAATTAGATTAATTTGTGTGAGCCATATTGGTTCTGATTGAACTGGTAAAACTAAGATTTTTGCATTTATAGAAAATTCTGTGTCCTAGTTTTGCTGAAGAAAGTGTGTAGAAAAATATATTGTATAGAAAAACTATATTACAAAATTTAGAAAAATTACATCATTAGAAAATGAATAGCATACACATTTAAAAGTTATAATGAACTTCATTATTTTATTTATTGTGTATTAAATATTAGTATTGTTACCTATTTAAAATTTCCTGAGTATGGTCATTGTATGGTTATATAGAAGAATGCCCTTGTTCTTAGGAGATATGCACCACAGTATTTAGATGTGAAATGTCACTATACCTGTTACTAACTCTTAAATGGACTATCAAAAGAAAAATAATTTTTTTGTTTATGTAAGTAGAGACAAAACAAATGTGTAAAAATGTTAACGGTGACTCTGTTAGGTATATATGAGTATTCGTTGTCTACTAATCGTGCAACTTTTTGGTATCATTCAGGTTTTCAAAATAGCCAAATGTAGGGCACTGCCTATAATACCAGCACTTGGAAGACTGAGGCAGGAGAAGTGCCACAAATTTCTGGCCAGTCTGGGCTACCTAGCGAGTTCAAGGGCATCCTGAGCTGTATAGTGAGACCCTGTCTCAAAAACCAAAGAAGGAAAGGGCCAGAGATTTAGCTCAGTGGTTCCGGCGCCTGCCTCGCAAGCGCAAGACCCTGAGTTTGATCCCTGGTAACCACATACAATGCTAGTTGTGGAGACTCACACCCACCAGCCATCAATACCACATACCACAGTGCCGGGCGTGGTGGCTCATGCCTGTCATCTCAGCACTTGGGAGGCAGAGACAGGAGGGTTGCTGAGTTCCAGGCTTGCTTGGGCTACATAGTGAGCTCAGGGCCAGCCTGAATTACAAAGCGAGACCCTGTCTCCAAAAAAAAAAAAAAACAAAGAAGGAAAGAGAGAAAGAAAAAAATTTAAGGGCCAGAGATTTAGCTCAGTGGTTCCGGCGCCTGCCTCGCAAGCGCAAGGCCCTGAGTTCGATCCTGGTAACCACATAGAATGCTGGGCGTGGTGACTCACGCCCACCAGCAATCAACACCAGTACCACAGTGCTGGGCGTGGTGGCTCACGCCTGTCATCCCAGCACTCGGGAGGCAGAGACAGGAGGATTGCTGAGTTCGCGGCGGCTTGCCTGGGCTACATAGTGAGCTCAGAGCCAGCCTGAACTACAAAGCGAGACCCTGTCTCAAAAAAAAAATTTTTTTTTAAGATAAACAATTGGCTAGAGATATTTAACACAAAAAATATATTATGGGAAAGAGTTTTATTGTAAACTAAACCAATGCAGGAAACAGGGAAGGGGACAAAACTAGAACCTTTGCAGTAGGTTCTAGTCTTCTGTCAGTCCAACGGCACAAGGTGAAATGATAAATAGACAGAAATGAGACTTTGATAAGAAGCCGAGCTTAGGCCTGACCCGTGCTACTACTGTGGGTAGTGAAGACCCCGATTTACCGCACCTTTTATCCCATACATGGGAGTAATGAAGGACTCAAAAGACCCGGCAGGCCAGGGCAGAGTCTGGCAGTAGTCCCTGAGGAATTACCTCGATGAAGCTCCCTTAGGGCAGGGCAAATGCTACCAACAGTCTTGAGGAATTGTGTGTATATCCTGGTGTCGCTCTGCCCTGGAGCCTCACAGCGTGTGGGGCCACGGGAGCCCCTGCTGCTGCCAGAGGTGAAGACAGAGTTCAGTCCCCAAGTCTGTCTGCGGGCAGGAAAGTTGGCCCAGTCATAGTCTAGTTGTGCAGTTCTTTCTCCTCACTAGGATTGTTCCCAACAAAAAGAAACACGTAACACTAGCATTTGAATGTGTAAATCAGAAATAGAGAAATATAGAAAACCTTTTTTAAAAGGGTGCTTTACCTCTGATACAGGAGTGTAATGTTGGTATTTTGTTTTTAATTTAGCTTTTTAAGGTAAAGTCTGAATTTGAGACTGGCCTTAAACTCATCGTGTAGCCCAGGCTGATTACAAATTTGCAGGAATCCTCCTGGCTCAGCCTCCTGTGCGCTAGGGTTATAGGCTTGTACCACCATGTCTAGCAGGAATGCAGGTTTAAATGAGCTGTCTGTGTGTGTAGCAAAGCAGCAGAGATTCAGAAAGTGACGCCCGCATTGATGGAGTGAGTGCACCTTGCGCCCCAAACTCCTAGCCGACTGTTGGGGTTGCAGCTGGCGCCGTCTTGGGGTGTGCACTGCGGCTCTGTCTGCGTACTTGTATTCTTTGTGCGCTGTCGTTCCAGCAGTTTAATATAACAAGGTAAGAAGGAGGCTGTGTGCATAACCGTGTCCATGGCAGCACTTTTAATATTTTCAGTACTAGAAAAGACAGCTAAATGTCCACCCATTTAGGCTTTAATTCACAGTAGAATGTTGTTTAACTGTTGTTAGGCATAGAAGTTGTTACTGTATCGACAAGGAACAATATCCCTGATTATTACTTTAAAAAGAAAAGTAAGTCAGAGAAAACTATAGTACTGCTCCCATTTAAAGTAAAGTAGCTGTATATGATAAACATGATTTTATGTATAACAAGATCAGTAGGTTTTGAAGCCTAGCTGGGAAAGCATTTTGAAGGGTTGGGAGGGTTGGCCTTTTTTTAGTAGTTTTTTTCAGTTTCTGGATTTTTTTTGTGTGTGTGTGAGACAGGGTCTTGCTTTGTAGTTCAGGCTGGCTCTGAGCTCACTATGTAACCCAGGCAAGCCTGGAACTCAGCAATCCTCCTGCCTCTGCCTCCCGAGTGCTGGGATGACAGGCGTAAGCCACCACCCATTGTGGTATGTGGTATTGATGGCTGGTGGGCATGAGTTACCATGCCCAGCATTGTATGTGGTTATCGGGGATCAAACTCAGGACCTTGTGCTTGTGAGACAGGCGCCAGAACCACTGAGCTAAATCTCCGGCCCAATTTCTGGATTTTAAAAAAAAAAAAAAAGAATCAAGGGCCGGAGGGTTAGCTCAGTGGTTCCGGCGCCTGCCTCGCAAGCGCAAGGTCCTGGGTTCGATCCCCGGTAACCACATACAATGCTGGGCGTGGAGACTCACGCCCACCAGCCATCAATACCACATACCACAGTGCCAGGCGTAGTGGCTCACACCTGTCATCCCAGCACTCGGGAGGCAGAGGCAGGAGGATTGCTGAGTTTGAGGCTTCCCTGGGCTACATAGTGAGCTCAGAGCCAGCCTGAACTACAAAGTGAGACCCTGTCTCAAAAAAAAAAAGAATCAAGATTTATCATGTACAGGGTCTCAATGAGGCATGTAATACAATGCATTCCTAAAATGTACCAATAAATGCAAATTATTAAAAAAGGATATAATAGAAAATAGGGGTTTCATTTTAAAAGTCTACTAATTTTTTAGAATCATTTCTTTGTTTGCTGCTTAGTTGTTGCAGTCTGTTAACATAAGAGCCTGCTGAGAAGCTCACTTTGCCCCCACACATGTGTTTGCAGAGCAGTGGGAAGAGCTCGGTGCTGGAAAGCCTGGTGGGCAGAGACCTGCTTCCCAGGGGCACTGGGATCGTGACTCGGAGGCCCCTGATTCTGCAGCTGGTGCACGTCTCGGCAGAAGACAAACGTAAAACAACGGGAGAAGAAAATGGTAACCGGACTCATTTAAAAATACTGCTCTGAAATGTTGGCTGTGTTCTGCAGCAAGTTAGGCATAGATTAGACAGTTAGGAATTAGTGATTAGAGCAAAATCAAATATTGTGAAGGGTGGTATGCATATTTCTGCAAGCAGAAAAGTCATTTTTGTACTTTTGAAAGGCCGTAAATAAAGTGGTTAGGAGTATTCCCTTTTGAGTAATTCAGTTTAGTAAACCGCTGTTAATGCTATTTAGTGGAGGGCCCACGGGACGCAGTAAATAGTTACCAATTATGGTAAAGGAAAAAAATGTGTGTCTTTTGGAATGAGTTAACGTTTCCTTGCTTGTCCAGTTTCCCAGTTTTAATCACTGTGGTTTTGGTTTTTCACTTTTTAGTTTTTCCGAGACAGAATCTTGCTGTATAGCGCAGGCTGGCCTCGACCTCTCAGTGGTCCTCCTGCCTCAGCTCCTAGTTTTTTACTTTGATTTAGAATTTTTAAGTCATCTAGATTCTACATGAAAGGTTTCATTTGAAGTAGAATTAAAGTGACTGAATTTTTTTAGCGTTTTTACCTTCTTTCCCTTTTCTGGTCTCACCGTGTGCCTGCTGTTCCTGCCCATCGGTTTGAGAGGAAGAACAAGTATGAGTTTAAAATTTAAGTTATTTTTACTTTGCCTCATACCAGGGTTCACCTGTGTATGTAGCACATTCTATTTTCATTTTGAACCATCCTCTTTTCCTCCATGTTCAAGGATTAGCCTCCAGCTAAACTGAAGTTATTTAAGTGATGGGTTATTTGAGTACTAAGTGTGGGGAATAACAATTAGAAAATATGCATTGTTCTGTACAGTAGAGTTGTTTTTTTTTTTTTGAGACAGGGTCTCACTTTGTACTTAAGGCTGGCCCTGAGCTCACTATGTAGCCCGGGCGAGCCTCGAACTCAGCAATCCTCCTGCCTCTGCCTCCCGAGTGCTGGAATGACACGCTTGAGCCACCACGCCCGGCACTGTGGTATGTGGTATTGATTGCTGGTGGGCGTGAGTCACTGCGCCCAGCATTGTACGTGGTTACCGGGATTGAACTCAGGACCTTGCGCTTGTGAGGCAGGCGCTGGAACCGCTGAGCTAAATCTCCGGTCCCCAGTAGAGTTTTTAAAGGAACATTAAACTGATTAAAGAAATACTGTGTTTATTAATAACTTTTAAGTTGTTTAGTGAATGTGTATCCTGTTATACTTAGTCAGACTTGAAGTTTTGACAATAATATATTTAATATTCTTATTTAGTTCAGAGTTTGGCTGAAACTTTTTTTTTTTTTTACTTATACAATTCTATAAAATAATGGTTAGGGATTTAGCTCAGTGGCACTGTACCTGCCTCACAAGTGCAAGATCCTGAGCTCAATCCACAACACCTCCCAAAAAAGTACTATAAAATAGCTCTAAACTAAAATCCTTTGTAGCAGAGTACCATATGTGTTTCTAGCATGCATCAGTACTTTCAGTTCAGTTTCATTGTATAGCTTATGTTCAGGTTTAAGGTGGGAGGACCGTATTGACAAAACAGATGCCACTTTAATTCCTATATCTGGCTTTTTTTTAAGTCTATTTGAGATGGTGTCCTGCTTTATAGTTCAGGCTGGCCCCTGTACTCACTGTGTAGCCGAGGCTAGCCTCGAACTCAGAGCAGTCCTCCTGCCTCTGCCTCCCGAGTGCTGGGATGATAGGCATCACCCACCACACCCGGCATTGTGTATATCTGGCTTTTTTAATCATAGGGGCTGTTGTGATTGGTTTTTGTTTTAAAATGGGGAACAAACCAGTCATGTCTATCTCCTGTGACTCTAGAATATTAATCCCTGAAGCAAGTTAAAGAAACTACAGTTGTTAACGTTGGATAGTCAGGGTTATACAGGAATCTTACATTAGGTTCCTACCTAGTATGTTATTTAACCATTTTGCATTTCTGTAGTATGTCTTTATTACTGAAATTCTTAACTCTTAATTTGGTCATTCTTGGTTGATTTCACCCCTCTGAAAGCATCAAATTTACCAAACAAGAAACAGTTTTACATTAGATTCTCTAAACTTTTTAATTTTCTTCATTCACTTCGATTTTATAGATACTGAAGTTTTGTTTCTCAGAGGCTGCTTTCAGATATTGGGCCGTGTTGCCTCAGATAAAACTTTGCTTGTTAGGAAAGGATAGATCTCTGCCTGTGTACGTGTGTGTGTTGTGTTGACATCCCCTTTTTGTGGTGGCTCATCTGCATGCTGTTACCCATGTATATATTTTTCCCAAGCTTAGTGCGTTTTTCTGTGTGTACATCCCATATACACTTAAAATGACAACTTGGCTTCCCAGTATACAAAATGGATTTTGTAAATTTGCATACAAGTTTTCATGTTTTATTCTAGGGTAGTTCTTTAGTTTTTTTCTTTAGCTTTGTCTCCTCAAGATAAACAATTGCAGCTTATCATAAAATTACTTGAACTCAGAAAAAACTAGAAACTGCAAAGCAGGTTACTATATAGTTTATTTATTGACATATGAGCTACCAAACAGCTTGACAGTGAGAATGGGGAATGGAAGGAAAATATAAGTAGACAGAAAGTTGTTCATTGACCATTTTGTACAGATTTATAAAGCTTCTGAGGACTTTGTTAGGTAACAAAGACCCAAATTATCAATAATGTGTTAAGAAGTGTGCATCCTAAGATGACATTGGGACTGTGATCCATTTAAATCAAGATGGGCTGAAATAAAATATTGTAGTGTTTAGTATACATCATTTAATTGTCAGGAAAATTTATTTAGCAAGAGATCATTCATTCTGTCAGCTGCATGGTATATTTGAGATACCAGCATGTGGATATATCAGCAGAGGACTGCTGTTAAATTCTTATTCAAAACAAAGTTAAATTATATAAAATGGAGTGGTTACTTTGAATTCTATGATTATTTGTTATATCTTGTTAAGAAATAAGTCAAGCTTTGTGCCGGGTGTGGTGGCTCACACCTGTAATCCCAGCATTTGGGAGGCAGAGGCAGGAGGATTGCTGAGTTCCGGGCTTGCCTGGGCTACATAGTGAGCTCAGAGCCAGCCTGAACTACAAAGCGAGACCCTGTCTCAGAAAAAAAAAAGAAATAAGTCAAGCTTTTATTGTTTCCTTTTAGACAAAAATCTCAAAGGGCCATAACTAACATGACCAAGTGTGCTTTGTGTTATACTTCTGAGCTATGTCAATGAAAGTTGGAAAATTTCGAGTTTAATTTGGGGAAAGTTTTAGAACTAAAGCAAAACTATATATTTTTTTTCAAAAATACAAATATAGGGCCAGGGATTTAGCTCAGTGGTTCCAGCATCTGCCTTGCAAGTGCAAGGTTCAGCGTTCAATCCCCGGTAACCACATACTACAGTGCCAGGCGTGGTGACTCACCCCACCAGTGCCTGGTGTGGTGGCTCCCACCTGTCATCCCAGACTTCAGGAGGCTGAGGCAGGAGGATTGCTGAGTTCGAGGCTTGCTGGGCTACATAGTGAGCTCAGGGCCAGCCTGAACTACAAAGTGAGACCCTGTCTCAAAAAAAGAAAAATAACCTGATTTCTATAGTAATATTTGTGCATATTAGTGTAATTTGAATCTTTACTCCAGTCACTTGAATTACCCATTTGTGAAAACCATTAGTTACCCCGAAAAGAGTGGAAGGAGAAAGGGTGGGAGCTGTGGCTTAAGTAGTCGGCGCTTTTGGATTGAGTCAGTGAGGGGAGCTGCTGACGTTCGTGGGGTTTTCTTCAGAAAACACAGAGCTCAAACCCTGGCTGCTTGAGCAGAAGCTCGCATACACTTATTCCTTCATGACTCTGAGAGATGTGCTCAGTATAATTCGTAGATTCCTTTTTAAATCAGACGATTTATCTTTTTTTCACAGTAGGCTACCGTACATTTCAGGCATATCTTTGGTGAGATAATTGTAATGGAGAAAACACGACAAATTAGTTAAAATACGACAAATTAGTTATAATGCCAAGTGTGGTGGCTCACACCAGTCATCCCAGCACTTGAGAGGCAGAGGCAGGAGGATTGCTGAGCTCCAGGCTTGCCTAGGCTACATAGTGAGCTGAGGTCCAGCCTGAACTACAAAGCGAGACCCTGTCTCAAAAAATAAAATAAATAAAAATAAAAAATTAGTTATGGCACACAATATGCTTTGCTTATATTACTTAAAAACAGACTAACTTGATCTTTAAAAAATTTTTTTATTTTGTTTTAGGGCTAAGCACTAAATATTATTCTATGCTGTTTCTCTTTAACTACAGACCCTGCTACATGGAAAAACTCAAGACACCTTTCTAAAGGTTTCCTTTTTCCATTTGGCCCTTTTTCTGCTCTGCCTGCATGTGTGCTTATATATTTTTATAGGCTGTGTGCATTTTTTTCTTCTGGTTTTATTTTTCATTTGGTTGCAGGTTTTAGTGGTCCTTGTTACCTTTCTGGCATTGCATCAAAATGCAGGCTTTTTTGGTGGTGAATGTAATTTATTTTATTTTAATTTTTTAAAAAATGTGCTTGTGAAGCTAGGCTTCTTTTTTTTTATGATTAGGTAAGCTGGAAATGCCCCTTTGGTTTCTAGTACTTGCCTTTTGAGTTCTGTTCACCTAGAATACCACAGTCCTCCCATAAGACCTCGTGGACGAAGGTACTAAGCTGCCAGTAGGTGAGCATCTTACTTGCAAAAAGGATCCAGTTTATCGATTCTCGTTCTACTCCAGACATTGTTCACCTTTACCCTGAGAAATATTTACATGATGTGCTTTAGTCAGTGCCCTTAATCTTTAAGATACTTTGATTTTTTTTCCTGGATTTTACAAAGGCAGAATAGCTGTGCTTGGGAAAAATACAGTTAGATGACCTTGCATAATTAAAGATTTCTAGCTTGTTTGGCTCTCTGAGTTTTAGATGGTGCTGCACAGTGCAGACAGTGAATATATTTTCCTTTTTTTTTTCCAAGTGCATGGAGGAAAAGACGTGATTAGAAATTGATGGAGAAATGCTGAGCGTGGTGGCTCACGCCTGTAATCCCAGCACTCGGGAGGCAGAGACAGGAGGATTGCTGAGTTCGCGGCGGCTTACCTGGGCACCATAGTGAGCTCAGGGCCAGCCTGAACTACAAAGTGAGACCCTGTCTCCAAAAAAAGCAAAAAAAAAAAAAAAAGAAATTGATGGAGAGGGGCCGGAGATTTAACTCAGTGGTTCCAGTGCCTGCCTCGCAAGCACAGGGTCCTGTGTTCGATCCCGGTAACCACATACAATGTTGGGTGTGGTGACACAGTGCGAGGGTTGTGGCTCACGCCTGTCATCCCAGCACTCGGGAGGCAGAGACAGGAGGATTGCAAAGTTCGAGGCTTGGCTGGGCTACGTACTGAGCTCAGGGCCAGCCTGAGCTACAAAGCGAGACCTTGTCTAAAAAAAAAAAAAAAAAAAAAAAAGAGAAATTGATGGAGAGTGGTGCATATAGCATAGTTTTGTTTTGGGGTTATTTTCCTCCTTTATTTCATTTCTTTCCTATCTTCAAGTTTGTGGGAAAACTTAGTCTTAGCCTTTGGAGGAAATTATTGTAAGAGTAGGTAATACAAAACAGTTGGTGCCCTACTACTCAGAAGTTCTTTAAAGGAACAGAGATTTGGGGTGTTATAAATAGTAAGAAGACAAATTTAATAAACACCTGAAAAATTACCTATTTGATTCACATATTGCAAATTTTTACCTTCAGTGATACATAGAAGTCTGTTGTATATGCTTTCTGTATTACCTAAAAAAATTACAGTTTGATTCACAGATTGTAAATTTGTTTGAAATTCCCCGTCTGCATTACCGAGGATTCTTAATTTTCTTCTTAGCCTTAAGTCATCAGATAAACTACTTTGATGTATAAAATATTTAAGGAATATATCAGTTACTGTGGTGTAATTATAGCCAGAATAGGTGGTGAACAATCATACTTGTAAAATCCAGATTTCAAATTTGGGAAACCCCAGGTGCAACTCTGCCTGCAGTAAGTCATATTTTAAAAATACATATTCAGTTTTTATAATGTGAAATCATAATTTAGCAGATCTTAGAACACTTCTTAATTTGTAGTTAATCACAAAATAGGATCAGGTAACATTTTATTGTATTACTCTTCTGTGTTCTTAACTAATCATAAGAGTAATTTCCATAATTAGTTTTTCTCTCCTAGGAGTAGAAGCAGAAGAATGGGGTAAATTCCTTCACACCAAAAATAAGGTAATCACACGAGAATAGAGTGAAGAAATAACATGTTGAAAATAATATTTTGTATCGGTAGTAATTTTCATTGTTAATGCGTTGTTAGTGTAAAGCAGCTATTCCTCGTAAAACAGTTTCTCAGTAGCATTTCTGACCACCGTAGGTTATTTGCTAAATAATTTTAAATTGAATTCCATTCTTTGTAATTTGGAAATTCTTAACTATTATGGGGTCAGGCAGCTTTGAAACAAAGCTAACAAAGCAAATTCTTGACTCAGAACAGTGAATGTGCACATTGGGATGTGTGTCCTTGGAAGCACATCCATAAACCCCTTTGAAATCTGCCATAAGACCCTTGATGTTATGTTGAATATTGTGCTTTATATTTCAATAATTTTTAGCTCTACACAGATTTTGATGAAATTCGACAAGAGATTGAAAATGAAACAGAAAGAATTTCAGGGAATAATAAGGTAGGTGTCTTTAGACCTACAGAGTATAAATATCAGTAAATATATCATTGATGGTTTTCTGTATATAATGTATAAAGAATATTATAAATTCATCATGTTGGTCTTTGTGTGTGTGTGTGTGTGGTACTGGGATTGAACTCGGGCCCTTGTGCTTCCAAGGTAGGTACAGTACCACTTGAGCTAAATCCTCAGCCATCACATTGGTCTTTGTCATAGATATTTTACAACTATAAAAACTTCTTTTTTTTTTTTTTTTTGCTTTTTGAGACAGGGTCTCGCTTTGTAGTTCAGGCTGGCCCTGAGCTCACTATGGTGCCCAGGCAAGCCGCCGCGAACTCAGCAATCCTCCTGTCTCTGCCTCCCGAGTGCTGGGATTACAGGTGTGAGCCACCACGTCCGGCACTGTGGTATGCGGTGTTGATTGTTGGTGGGCGTGTCTCCACACCCAGCATTATATGTGGTTACCGGGGATCGAACTCAGGACCTTGCGCTTGCGAGGCAGGCGCCGGAACCACTGAGCTAACCCTCCGGCCCCTACAAAAACTTCTTAAAGCTCATTTGTCTTAGAGCTTTTATATATCAAATATCTCATTTATATGTTTATTTTTGATCTGAGCTCACTATGTACCCCAGGCTAGCTTCAAACTCAGAGCAATCCTCCTGCCTCTGCCTCCCGAGCGTTGGGATGACAGGCGTGAGGCACCGCGCCCAGCACCACGGTGTGTGTTAGCAGGGTACAGACATGGGCTTGCGAGGCAGATGCCGGAACCACGAGTTCAGTCCCAGTCCTGTTCTTGATCTTACCGTGTACATCCCACATGAAAGTTCTTCGGCTTCATTCTGCTACAGGGATGTCGTTTTCGATTGGGTTATATTCATTTTTCAACTTTAAAAGTTTCTTATGCATACAAAAAATAGTTTCACATAAGTGATAAGAAGCAGTCTGCTAGGAAGGACAGAAAGCTGGCTAAGAGACCTAAGGGGTGGATTATACTCAAGCCAGAGAACCAGATGTATGTACGTTAAAGAGATAGTTTTCCTTCCTGAGTAAGGCTAAATTATTATAAAAGCAAGAAAAAAGTCAGGTAGGTTTTGTTATGTGAAAATGAAAAGTAATATAGTGACAACGGATTACGTTCTAAGATTAAGAGAATGTAAAGTAAGTTAGGTACGTACCTAAGAGACTGGTATTACACCAGGCTCTCTCACTGTCTCCGCCGGATCGGCTTTCCTCCTTTTCCTCCCCTCTCTGCTCCCTTCCCTGTGTGTGTGTACGTCTGTTCTTGTATCGCCCAGAGGCACATTTAATCCCACGCTTGCAGCCTCGCCACTAATAGTACGACTACCCAACACGTACGCATTTATGGAGCCTTGTATCTGTCAGGTCCCAGGCTTAGGAGACTGATGTGAGACTGAATGACACTCTGGGAGACCTGGCGAGGCTCCCTGCCTGTTCTGGATTCGTTTCTGCCTGGGTTTCCGTGGCTGACGGAGCTGTGCCCCTAGGACGCTGGGCTGTAACCTTGTACTTCTGCTGTAGCTGCCGCACCTCCCTGAGGTTCTAGTAACCTTACTGTGCAGAAGAGGGAGAAGAGTGGCCAGAAACTGGATTATATTGGGTAACTTTGGCTTTGAGGACAATATTAAATCACATCACACCAATCTGTATTGTCTCTTCTACAATCTCCATGTGTTTACTGAACTCAGCAGATAGAAGTAATTTTACATTCTACCCAAATTTAAAGAGCGTGAGGTTGTAGTGACTCGGAAAGGAAAAGTTTTAGTGAACATAAACTGAATGTCATGAAAGATCAGGTCTATACACCTGTAAGGTATTTACCTTACCCTAAGGGTATAATTGAGTAACCTAATAGGTTTTCATCTACAGTACCTAAAACAAGTAAAGTGCTAGGTGTAACAGCACTCAGGAGGCAGAGGCAGGAGGATTGTTCAAGGCTTGCCTGGACTACATAGGCTCAAGGCCAGCCTGAACGACAAGGCAAGACCCTGTCTGGGGGAAAAAAAAAAAAAAAAAATATATATATATATATATATATATATATATATATATATATATATATATATATATATATATAATGACATTGGAGCACTAGAGTATGTAAAATAGAACAGTAGTTTAGAGTAATCTTACTATAGCAAATATTAGTGTTCAAGGGGCTGAGTGTAAAGAATGTTTCAAAAAATTTTTGGGGAAATTGGAATTTTCAGTAGGTTAATGAAGAGCAATACAAGGTAGATACGCAGATGAGAAGGCACATTCAAGTGTGAAGAAGACTGGGTACGAAGACAAGGGATGAATGCCTCTAAAATATTTCTTTACATGTAGCCCACTCCACCCAAAGCGTGGGGGGAGCCAGTGGTGAAGAGAGTCTATGCAGTAGTCTTTGTCCATAGAAGAGAAAATACAAAGGTCTCATTATTCATTCACGTTCGTATTGTTTGAATTTAGGGATCTAAAAATTCTGGTTAATTGCTTATGGAAACCTTTATTGTACAGTCTTGCCAGTTGATTTACAAAATCAGGAACCAGACCGATTTGAAGAACTTACCTATTTCTCACTCTCTGAACTCTGGAACATTATATATTTGAATAATGAAGGATAAATTCTTTTGTTCGGCAGTAAGTTTACCTATAAGAAATGGTATATGTTGGGCCAGAGATTTAGCTCAGTGGTTCCAGTGCCTGCCTAGCAAGTGCAGGGTCCCTAGTTCAATCCCTGGTAACCACATACAACAATAGTGGGTGCAGTAACTCATGCCCACCAGCAATCCATACCACCTACCACAGTACGGGGTGTATTGGCTCATGCCTGTAATTACAGCACTCGGGGGGCAGAGGCAGGAGGTTTGCTGAGTTCGAGGCTTGCCTGGGCTACAGAGTGAGCTCAGGGCCAGCCTGAAGTACAAAGCAAGACCCTGTCTCAAAAAGAAAAGAAATGGTATATACATAGGAAATAAGTGGTCTGTATTAGTGGCATGGGCTTGAGTATGATTATAACCTGTTGTGTGGCTGGTTGCCCTGTGTGTTTCATGATGTTTCAGTTACTGAACATGTTTAAGAATCATGGCTTAATTCATACTTAAAAGCATACATAGTCTGCATTCTTGTTATACCTTAGCATTTCAAACTTCATTGAAATTTTAATGTGGTTTTAATATGTTTTAAAACTATATTTTTTAGGGAGTGAGCCCTGAACCAATTCATCTTAAGATTTTTTCACCCAACGTTGTCAATTTGACGCTAGTGGATTTGCCAGGAATGACCAAGGTAAGGGACAGCTGTCACTCGTGGATTTGGTGGTTTTCTCTTCTCTTGAACAAGTGGGGTCTAATCCTGCTTATTAGACGGGCAGCCTTCTCTCCACTGCGCTGGGTCGGGTGGAGCCTAGACGGCTCCTTTCTTCTCACGCAGTTTCCGTGGCTGCAGCACCGCGCTCTGCTGCCAGGCTGCTTTCTCAGCCTCTCTTGCTGGTTTCCTCTCATCTCCTCGGTCTGGAGATCAGTGTTTGGACCCTTCGTCATCCACCTCCTGGAAAATTTCAATAAATGTGATGACTTTAAATGCGTGAGGTTTTATATGTTGATAACATTTACATATCTCTAGACTCGTGTATCCAGTTATCCAGTTGACATGCATTCTTAAACGTCTCGTAGACATTTCAAATGTACTAGGTCCAGTGCTGAAGGCCTGACTTGTGCCTCAGCCGGTTTTATTCCTTCTCTAGTCTTCCTTTCTCAGTCAGTCCAACTCCACTTAGCTACTTTGCCAACGAGTATGTGGTCATCCTTGACAATTCTCTGTCCCTCCTTGTATTTCCCTCAGCAAATCCTTTTGGCTTCTATCTCTTTTTTTTTTTCAGTGCTTTCACACTGAGCTACATCTCTAACCCCTTTCTTATTGTTTATTTTATTTTTTTTCAGTACCAGGAATCAAACTCAGGCCCTTGTGCATACAAGGTTGGCGCGGTACCACTTGAGCTAAATCCCCAGACTCCTCCTCTTATTGTTTATTTTGAAGCAGGGTTTTGCTAAATTGTTTGGGCTGGACTTGAATGTGTGATCTTTCTATAGCTGCCTCCTGGAGTGGTAGGATGACAGGTGTGTGTCACTATGCCCAGCTCTTTTTACTTTTATAATATGTCTAAAACTGTTGTTGTTTGAGTTACTTTTTCAGTGCCGGAACAAACTGCCTGACAGCCAGCGCCAGAGGAGGACCAGTTTATTTTGGTCGATGGTTTTTAGAAACTTGACACTGTCCGCTGGTTCCGAGGCAGGACAGAGCGGTGGAGGAGGCCACTCCCTGCAGCTCAGGCCCCTGGCTACCCGCTCCTCCGGCCTGGCCCACCTGAGGGTGGTCAGCTCTGAACTCAGGAGCCTTTTGGGGGACATTACAGACTCATCGCTGCTGTCCTGAGCTGACCATTATCATTCCATCTGGATTAGTAAACACAATAATAATAATACTAGTGAACAACAGGTCTTCACTGTCTGTTCGTAAGTAAGGGCTATAGTAATTCTATTACAGTGAAAATTAGATTGTGTCATTTCTTGGCTCCAGTCTCTCCAGTGCTTCCTGTGTCCGGAGAGCAGAAGCCTCGTTCTCACAGGTATCGGGAGCGTCTCCTTGATACACCCCGGTAGTCTCCTAGTTTCTGCTCCAGCCGACTTCCCTTGCTATTCACTTGGCCTCAAATACTGTCCTCCCAGATGCCGAGTTTCCGTAAAGAAGGCCTGAGTAGAAGACAGGCCCCCAGCCAGCCTCTCCCTGTCCTAGCTGCCATCACGGTTCTCTCGTTCCATGACTACTCTGTGTGCCTCTCCTTTACGGCCTTCCATTTCTTTCTTTGTTGTTGAGATGGGGTCTCACTTTTGTAGTTCAGGCAGACCCTGAGCTCGCTGTGTAGCCCAGGCAAGCCTCAGCAGTCCTCCTGCTTCTGCTTCCCGAGTGCTGGGATAACAGGTGTGAGCCACCACGCCCAGCACTGTGTTGTGTGGTTACCAGGAATCAACTCGGGACCTTCCATTTGCAGGGCAGATGCCAGAACCGCTGAGCTAAATCCCCAGCTCATGGCCTTTAATTTCTATTTCTTTCAAATGGTACTGTCTCGGTGAGGTCTTCCTCCTTGTTTAATTTGAATGGAATCTCCCCCACTCCACCCCCATACTGGAGATCAAATTTGGGCCTTTGTGTTTTGCAAGGTAAGGGCAGTACCACTCGAGCTAAATCCCTGACCCTAGGATTTAATTTTAAAACAGTTTAAAATAGTAATGGG
>PVIC010026574.1:0-24410 GCA_004025085.1 Thryonomys swinderianus
ATTAAACCTTCACTATGTATATGTTTTTAATAATACCTCGTAAATGTCCCCTTTTTCATATCCCTAGCCCTCTCCCACTGCACTTTTTTTCCACCACAAACTACTGACCAGTTCTCATTTCCCCTCACCTCTCCCAGGCGCCCAATCATAAGATTTGCTAAACTATCAAGACTGTCTTCTGTGCAGTTGAATAAATAAGCGTTTAATTCAGTCCCTACCAAACCCTAAACACTAGCACAATTTATAAAGCCGACTTACCTCCAGTACGTCACGTGGGTAAAGGCCATATTTCAAGCGTCTCCAACCCCATTTCCCATCTCTATCTCAAGGCTCTCTGCACAGATTCTTGCCCGGGGCTGCCAGTGGCCCACACAACAGATCCTCAGAATAAAGACCAAACCCCGATCACTTTAGGAAAGACCGAAGCCATCCTTGTGGGAGAACAGAAACAAGGCCGGAGCCAAGGTACAAACCAACCCCCCAACCAGAAAACAGCAGCCGGCTTTCCGAACTCCTACATCTACGCCTGGGAGAAACGACAAACAAATGCCATTCTGAGAAGGATGGCACGCACACTCCCAAATTCTCCCGTGTTCTCTCTTTGCTTAATACCAGGACCGCACCGCAAAGCTCTGCGCGGCCCCAGCCAGGCAGCCAATCATGAGGCCGCGAAAGGATCATGTGGGCGGTACCAGGAGGCGGTGGGACTTGTGTAAAGGACAGCCAATCGGAGGCCGATAGGAACGCAGGGGTGGAGCTAGCGGCACAGCCGACGCCCCATTGTGTCACTTCCTTGCGTCGCGACGTCAACTCTGAGCGTCCAGTTGCCAGTTCTCTGAGTTGTCTGTTTTGTTTGTTTGTTTGTTTGTTCTTTAAAATCGCCTCCTCTGCCCCCAGACTACGAAGCAACTGTTAGATACCCGTACTTAGTTTCATAAATAGGAAAGGCCTCTGTGGCGGGGTCGAAGTGTGTGTGCCCTGTTAATTCGGATCGTGACCTCCTGGATTAGCTGGTCCGATTCTCTCCGAGAGTTTGGAATTGGGGTGGAGTCAGGAATGAAGATGACCCTTCAGATCCTGGGGGAACTCGGTTGACCAGGCTTTTGTACGCTTCTGGTGTCTTTTACTTTTATTTAGGAAGCGTCTACAGGCAGGAGTGAATCACAAACAGTGAGATTAGAAGCACACCCAGCCATGGTTGCTCAGCCTGTAAACCCAGCAGGAGGATCGCAAGTTGGAGCGCAACTTGGGTGATTTAGCGACACTTTATCGCAAATAAAGAATAAATAGATGATAAATAGATAGATTAGACAGATGATAGAGACAGGCTGATAGATAGATGATAGATTAGATATAGATAGATAGATAGATAGATAGATAAATGATAGATAGATAGATGATGGATGATAGATTTAAAGAAATGAAAAGGGTTGGGAGTGTAGCTCAATGTGAAGGCCCTGGCTTCAGTCCTCAGTAATACAGGATGCATGCACACACACACATACACGGAATGGTACAAGAAAAAGTGTGGCTAAATATGAAGGAAGTGGAAGCGGAACAGAAAAGATTTCCTGAGAGAGGTGGCATTCCATCTGCCCTATGGCAGGACTTGAGAATTAGGAGATCCCAGGAAAAATTTAAACTCACAAATTAGCTGAGAAAGCGAGTTTACTAAATTTAGGTAAGGTTTGCAGTTGGTGAAGTTTTTCTAAAAATTCTGTGATGTTGGGAACATCAAGAGAATCCTGTTAGCAATATGGACTTCTGACCTCATGAAGGCAAACAGCACCCTCTCGGGTCCTCACGCCATCGTTGGGCCCCAAACCAGACCTGCCCATCTCATATTTGGGGATTGAGCCTAGCTAGGTTTGGTAAATTTCCCAAGAGTGATTCTGATTCACACTGAAGTTTAAGGACTAGGTGGAGACGGTGGCTCGTGTTGCAGTCCCAGCAGTCTGGGAGGCTGGGGCAGGAGGATCACAAAGTCAAGCTCAGCCTCGGCAATTTAGCAAGAATCCCATCTTCAGAAAGGTGCGCAGGGGTTGGAGGGTGGACTGTTAATTCAAACACCCTGAGTTCAATGCCCAATACCGGAATTTTTTTTTTTTTAGATTTAAGGATGAATGTCAGTATTAAAGAAAAGGAGTGGTAGGAGACTGCAAAAAAAGGTCAGGGCTTTGCTAATGACATTAGGTGGTTGGCTCTGTCATTCAAATTATTTTAGGGAGAGAATTGAAGATTTTGCAGTTAGTGATTGAAGCTACACTTAAGAGAATTCAACCTTCAACTGTAGAGCAGAGGGAGCAGAGGGGAAGCTGTCGCAAGGTGAGAGAGTGTAAATGAGGCTTGCGGTGGAGACAGGTACAAAGAAAAGGCTGTTGAGGATTGCAGTGAGTGTCGAATAGGTGTAAACAGAAGATGTGAAGAAGTGAAAGAGAAAAATGGAGATAAATGGAGACTTTTCTGTAACAGAACCACGCAGGACCTCCCTTGTACAGAAAAAATAGGTTAGACCGTGAAGAGAATGTGCCTTTGCACTTTCTGTTTTCTCTGTCTGAGCTGTGATGCATTTTTTTTCTATCTCCTTTTCTCAACCCAGTGCATTCTTTCTGACAGTTTCCACGCTCACTTGTCATGTCATGTGGGAACTCCTCTGGTTCTCAAGAGCACAGGTAATGTCACGCCTCAGGGTGCTGGGGCACCCTGCTCACACATTGCTAAACTGCTCTGTCATTTCTAAGACAGTGGAAGTGATGCACGACTTGCATATTGTTAAGAGGATTTTATGAGTGAATGAAGGTTGCATATCTGGTCCAAAGGAGGCACTTACTAAATACCAGTTTTTATTTTGGTTAATAGCTCCAGAGCATAACACAATGATGCTTGGAACATAGTAATTTCTTGATAATTGATTACTGAATGAGCAGCTGACATTATGATCCTTGTTCTTCAGCTGTTATTTGATAGTTTGTGTGTGGTAAACAGGAAGGCTGTGCCATAACTATCACTACTGAGAGACCAAAATGCTTTGTGAATGAACACATCTTAAATAAATGAGAGGCTCTGGTTCTTCAGTCAACAGGATACCCAGATAACTTTCCCAACCCTAAGAAGAAGCAATGTCCACTCTACTAATTCCAAGCTGCTTTGTATAAGGAAAATTTATTTTAATATATAAAAGCCAACTTGTGTGGTCTTTTCTGTTCTGACTACCTAATGCTTCATATCCCAGGCACTTGAATCCTCCTTTGCTGTCTTTTACATGGGCTCCCTTCCTGCTGGTTTGATGCCCCCTAGCAAACTATAGAAGAATAAGAAGGGAACCATAAACTAGTGAATTCCCCTGCCCAACTAATGCTCTCACTGTTAACTAGAGGGAAAGGAAAGGGACTTAGGACAATTCCAGTTTTGAAAGCTCTCAAGGAACTCAGAATCCCAAGCTCACAAGGCAGTGAAAGGAATAAAACCATTTAAGTTAGGCAGATCTGGTGGTAAATCTGTGGTCTTCCACTCATTGCCCATGTAATCTCAGTTTCCATGTAGAGCACAGAACAGCCAGCATGGTCCTTTGCATCTGGTAATGTATTTCCAGCAAATGGTCATTTTTACCCTTTTAAAAGTAAATAATAAGTGAAGGATTTCGGTGTGACAGGAGGCTGGGAATTAAGGTAAATAGGAAGGCCATACGTGACATGAATGAAAAGGAATTAAACTTGCCTCAGAGAGCAACCTTTGGAAGTTTACTGTGTTGTTGGTTGATCATCTATCTATCCGAGTATCTGTTCTGTTTTTTACCCTGAAAACTCTTCAGCTAAATATGTGCAAGAGTAATGCTAGCCAAAGCAGAACTTAGGTGAGGCAGAAGCCTCAAGTTGAAAAGATAAAATAAGACTGTCTAGAGATCTATTGAAGAATGTTTTTTTAAAAATTTTTATTGTGAAACAGGTACATTTTATATAAACATCACGATCACACTCAACACTGAGAATTTGTATCAGTGTACGACATGACTTAATTCTCATTTTTCCCATTTCCTTACACACCCTACAACCCCCAACCCCTATATACATGAGTTTGTTTCCCCCCTTTTTTTAACCATCACAATTTTTTCTTTCTCCTCGTTATTTGCCCTTATCCCCCAATTCCCTTACGATATTTTCTATTTTCCAGTGTCTATCATACATTCTAGGACTTATTTAAATTTTCAGTTTTATTGAAGAATTTTTGCCATCATAAACTAGTTGAAGTATGAACTGCGTGTGGGGGGGTGCTTGACTGTAATCTCAGCACTTTGGGAGGTTGAGGCAAGAGGGCTGTAAATTTCAACACAGCCTGGGCAATTTAGCAAGACCCTGGCCCCCCCCCCAAACAAATAAACCCTCAAAAAAAAATTGAGGTAGGGCCAGAAGGTTAGCTCAGTGGTTCCAGCACCTGCATCGCAAACGCAAGGTCCTGAGTTCGATCCCCGGTAACCACATATAATGCTGGGCATGGAGACACGCCCACCAACAATCAACACCGCATACCACAGGGCCGGACGTGGTGGCTCACGCCTGTCATCCCAGCACTCGGGAGGCAGAGACAGGAGGATTGCTGAGTTCACGGCGGCTTGCCTGGGCACCATAGTGAGCTCAGGGCCAGCCTGAACTGCAAAGCGAGACCCTGTCTCAAAAAGCAAAAAACAAAAACAAAAACAAAAACAAAAAAAACAAATTGAGGTAGAAACATAGAATTGATCACTGGTTTGAGAGTATATTAGTTTCCTGTGGCTGACATAACAAATAGCAAATTGCCACTAACTAGTGGATGAAGAAGACAGAAATGTGTCTTTTGCTTTTTGTTACTGGAAACTGAAACTAGAGCCTTCACACTAAATTATATCCCAAGCCCTTTTTATTTTTATTTCGAGACAAACTCACTAAAATTGCCCATGCAGACCTCCAAGTTGCAATCTTCCTGCCTCAGCCTCCCAAGTACCTGGGATGACCTAAATGACCTAATGACCTAAATGACCACTAGGCCTAAATGACCACTCCCTGTGGTACTGGCGATTGAACCAAGAGCCTTTGCACTGAGAAATATCCCTGGTCTTTTTTCTTCCCCATTTCCTAAAGTCAAGTGGTGGGTTCTGTACACGAATGTGGCTACTCAAGGCTGCTGCTTCCTGGTGCCTGTCTCTTCCGGCCCACCACATAATGCATACTCCATACCCATGCCCTGCCCCTGATGTTCCCAACTTCTCTTCACCTTTCCACACCTTAACTCATCTTTCCTGCATCATCCCATACCTTCTTTTTAATTATTTTATTTTTTTGAGACAGCATCTCAATATGTACTTTAGATTGGCATGGAACTCACTGTGTAGCCCAGGCTGGCCTCAAACTCATGGTGATCTTCCATAGGCTTGCACCACCATGCCAGACAACTTTTTTTTTTTTTTTTGAGATAGGGTCTCGCTTTGTAGTTCAGGCTGGCCCTGAGCTCACTATGCAGCGCAAGCAAGCCTCAAACTCAGCAATCCTCCTGCCCCTGCCTCCCGCATGCTGGGATTACAGGTGTGAGCCACCAACACCCAGCTTTGTGGTATGTGGTACTGATTGCTGGTGGGAGTGAGTCACCATGCCCAGTATTGTATGTGGTTACCAGGGATCGAATAATTCAGAACCTTGCACTTGCTAGGCAGGCACTGGCACCACTGAGTTAAATCTCTGGTCCTCCAGACAATTTTTTTTTTTGAGAGGGTCTCGCTTTGTAGCTCAGGCTGGCCCTGAGCTCACTATCTAGCCCAGGCAAGCCTCAAACTCAGCAATCCTCCTGCCTCTGCCTCCTGAGTGCTAGGATTACTTTACAGGCATGAGCCACCATGCCCGGCACTGTGGTATGTGGTATTGATTGCTGGTGGGCATGAATCACCATGCCCAGCATTGTATGTGGTTACTAGGGATCGATCTCAGGACCTTGCACTTGCAAGGCAGGTGCAGGAACCACTGAGCTAAATCTCTGGCCCAAGAAAATGTTTTTTTTTTTTTTTTGAGACAGGGTCTCATTAAGTTACTCAGTTGCCCAGGCTGGAATTTATGGATACTCCAGCCTCAGCTTCCTGGAGTGCTGAGATTACAGGGTATACCGCCATGCCTGGCTCCAACTGTTTTTTTTTTTTTAAATAGATCTTGTATAGCAAGAAGTTTAATGCCAATTTCTTTAGGTCTCTAGTGTTAGGAAGCCCTGCTCACTCTAAAAGCTCCAGGGGAACCAGGCGAGGTGGCACAAGCCTGTAATTCTAATACTTGGGAGGCTGAGGCAGGAGGATCACAAATTCAAGTCTCACCTGGACAAATTAGCAAGACCTTGTCTCAAAGTAAAAGGTAAATATAGCTGAGGGTGTAGCTTAGTGCATAGGCCCTGAGGATCAATCCTTAACACCACACACCAAAAAAGAAAGAAACAAAAAGAAGAGAAAAAGGAAAAACAAAACTCTTGGGAGAAGCTATTACTGCCCTCTGCTCTCTTCTAGCTTCTACTGAGTGCAGAACCCCTTTGCTTGTGGCTAAGTCAGTCTCATATTTACCTGTATGATCACATTGCTTCCTCCTGTTCTGTGTAGGTGAAATCTCCCTCTGTCTCTCTCCTGTGAACTTTGTGTGATTGAACTTAGGATCCTCCAAATAATTCAGGATAAGATCCATTTCCTCATCACAGGGTCCTTAATCACATATTTCTGTATAACTTAACATTTACAACAACTACAGCTGGCTGCTAGCTAGCCTACCACAAGAAGTCTGAATCAGTTTAGACAACATCTCTAAATGAGATGCTTAACTCTCAACTGTTTGCTTTTGTTGTTTGTTTTCAGTGAAAAAAATAATTCACACTCAACGTGAGTCAATAAATACAGTACAGTTGATGAAAAGAAAGGGAAATTTAAAAATTACATGAAAAATTATCTCCAAACCTGCGCTAACCAGTTCCGTATCTAAGTGCATTTATCTAGACTGGATTTGTTTATGTGCATTTATTTATCCTATGAAGTGCATTTATTTATGCTATGAAAGAGGAATGACATGAAAAAGAAAAGTGAATAGATTATAACAAGCAATTTGGAAGGTAATGAAATAAATTAATATTGTTCTCAATGAATAGGTAAAGCCTCACTTGAGACGAATGTAGAGCTCTGGGCAGAGGTACTTGCATGATGTGTGCAATTAATGCTCACTCCCTCAGGGGTTATAAATTTAACTTTGGCTACTCATAGGACCCCTGAGCTTTGTCTTTACAAGGACCTTATTCATGCCCTGGGGTCAGACTCAGGTCTGCTAATCTGTCCTGACATAGGCTCTCCTTAAGTCCTTATCAGTCTTCCTCAGCAGGTCAATGTTATGAGGACTTGGGGAGTCCGCTGGAGTTCCTCCTCCCCCTCCCAGTCTACTATCAAAGGGCAGCAGGGGCCGGGACAGAAAGCAAACATTCAGGCCAAAGCCAGATGTGGAACTGAAGCAGCAAAAAAGGAACACTAGCGTATCAGGTAAAATATATATATATATATATTAAATCTCATTTATCTTACTTTAAGTCCAATTTATGTCTGAGAGCATGAGTGGCTTATTTTAATAGTAATTAATTTGCAAAAAAAATGAGAGAGGAATTCTGGGAAAGGTAGAAGGATACTCAGATGGACCTAGAATCTCAGAACACTTCCTTGTTTCTTGGTTGTTATCAGCACCCAGGTACCGTCAGTGAGACGTGGGGGTCATGAGACTATAAGGTTTAGCTAGTTCAGGGTCAGTTAGATTTGTGTTGTGAGTCTCCTTAGAGTGAAAGATGTGGGGAGACAAATTGTAGCTGAAAATAAACCATTTCTAACAATAAAACAGAATGAACTGCTTTACCATAAAACAGAATTAACTACTTTTAAAATTAATACATTACTAGCTGTCAGAAAATGAAACATTATTTTTTTTGCCATGAAAGTGTTTATTTTGCAAGTGATTTTTAATACTTTTACCACAAGTTCTCTGCCTTGTTATATAATTGTATCTTTTTCTTAGACTTTTAAAAACATTCAGTAGAATTTGTCTGAATTTAAGAGGGGAAAACACATTCTTTCATCTGAATAATGTTAGGTTTAACATGGAGATTATGAACTTTTTGAGTATCAAGAATTAAAGCTATGGGGGAATCACATTTATTTTTTAGTTCTGATATCTGAATAGGAAAATATCTTTTATAATATATAACAAAGGTTTCACCTGAAAATAAAATAGTCTGAAATGTATACAGTTATATCTATATTTAACAGCTTTACAAATTAGAATGGACTGCTTTAAAGGATATTGCATTATTGGACCAGGAATTTGCTTTGTAGATCTGTGCCTGCTTGACAAAACATAGGGTCCTGAGTCTGATCCCCAGTCCCGGAAAAATATAAAAGGGTAATGCATGACTAGGCACTGGAAATGTTCATTTCTTGGGAGTTGGGAGTATTGCAGAAGGGATGTAGGAATCAGATGCATGGTCGGGCTGGGAGATTTGTAAAGTCGCTTCCAGCACTTGTGTGATTTTGTGCTGTAAAGAAGATCTTAGAGAAGTTTTCTCGAGGGTCCACAAAATAGCACCTTGGTGGGTACATGTGGGAGAGGTGCACAGAGAGATCCTCGGGTGGATTCTGGTTTATATGAAGGAAGTGAAAAAGTAACCAAGAACAAAGTGTTGTCGGAGGAGGACACGTGCCCTGTTGGACACCTGCTCTTCCTTCTGATAAAAAAATGACATCCACAGGGACCTTGCTGGCCAAGCATCATACAAGGCAGTGACAGGGGCTTTTCCCTCACAGCTAGACCTTTGGCTTGCATTGGTAAATATTTTATTTTGCAGCTAATCAAAGCCAAAGACATCCTTTCAGAAATATTTGCTTCGGAATTCTAATTTCAATGTACATGGCGATTCTCTGGTCTGTGAAATGGAAGCAGGATTGCCCAGCTTGATGACCATGCCCCAAAACCTCATGTTGTTTTCCAAGGTGTAAGAGTTTCCGTAGCACAGAATGGGTTGTTAGGAAAAAAAGGACAATTCCTCCTTCCTCATCACATTATACAAAAAGAAATGTGTTTTCTGAAATATATAAGAATGTGCAAAGAGATAAAAAAAGATTTCTGTATTTGATATCTAGTGATGGTATTTCAGGAGTAGAGTAAGTCTCTTTTTGTTTTGTTTTGTTTTTTTTTTGGCTTAGAATATTGCTTACTATGACATACTAGCTACAAAAAATTGTAAGCTTGCCAGGCGTGGTGGCTCACGCCTGTAATCCCAGCACTCGGGAGGCAGAGACAGGAGGATTGCTGAGTTTGAAGCTTGCCTGGGCTACATAGTGAGCTCAGGGCCAGCCTGAACTACAGAGCGAGACCCTGTCTCAAAAAAAAAAATTGTAAGCAGCCCCACCCACATACACATACATAAACTACACAGCCCTCACACTCTGTAGCTCTTGATGACAATCACTATCTGAAAATATCATAGAGCTATTTCCAGAATATAAAATGTACACATTTGAAAGATATTTCACTTATGTTTATTTTTCTTATCTTGGTCTTTTACTGGCAGATTTCTCTTTAGAATACTTGATTTCTGTATGTTCTGTAATAATTTACTTTGGCTCCTCATCAGCCCATACCCTTCACATCTGGGTTTAATGTTGTTGTTTCCTGATTTTAAGTGAAAAGTGTTAACAATTTCAGCAATATAATTTTCACTATGGCACAGTGTTAATCATTCGCTGTTGCCTATGCTTGTGCTTGTGAGAAAAGCTAAGGATATTTCACGAAAGCAATAATATCAAGTACCATTTCTGGTGTTAAAATGTATCTCCAACGACATAGCTATGAAGAAAATATTGTCTTCTCTGGAGTTCTCACTAGTGTGGAAATAGCATTCCTCCCTTAATTGTTTACAGGAGCATATTTCTGCTACTCACCGGGGTGCAGAGGAGCTGCTGAGATGGAGAGTCGCACGACCAATACAGAAACGGTCTATGCGGAGAACATCTTAAAAGTGGGCAGAATTACTTTGGGAGAAGAAAACAGGAAGAAGATGACTGATACCTGTTTGAAGAGAACTGAGAATTCAAACATCATCCAGGCTATCTGTGCACTGCTAAATTCTGGAGGGGGTGTAATCAAAGCAGAGATTGATGATAAAACCTACAGCTACCAATGCCATGGGCTGGGGCAGGATTTGGAAACTTCATTTCAAAAGCTTCTGCCTTGCGGTTCACAGAAATACCTGGACTGCATGCAGCAGGGAAGCCATTTTCTGATTTTTGTAAAGTCGTGGGGTCCAGATGTCTTCGGCCTCCCGCTGAGGATTTGCAGCTTCCGTTCCAATCTGTACCGGAGAGACGTGACCTCGGCTACCAACCTGAGCGCCATCAGCGCGCTGGAGCTTCTCAGAGAGAAGGACTATAGAGCCAAACGAGGAAGACCGAATTATGTCCAAGAAGAGGAAGACATGAAGACGTCTGCCTTGGCATTTTTAAAGAAGGATAAACTCACCTATAAGGAGAAGCTCAACTTTACGGAATCAATACATATCGAATTTAAAAGGTTCACTACCAAAAAGGTTGTACCTCGGATTAAAGAGATGCTGCCTCGTTACGTCTCCGCTTTCGCCAACACTCAAGGGGGATACCTAATTATTGGGGTCGATGACAAAAGCAAAGAAGTGTTTGGGTGCCAGAGAGAAAAAGTGAACCCTGACTTATTAGAAAAGGAAATAAGAAACTGCATAGAAAAGCTGCCCACATTCCACTTCTGTGACAAGAAGCCCGAGGTGAATTTCACTACCCAAATCTTGAATGTGTACCAGAAAGATGCCCTGTATGGTTATGTCTGCGTGGTCCAAGTAGAGCCTTTCTGCTGTGTGGTGTTTGCAGAGGCCCCGGACTCCTGGGTCGTGAAGGACAGGTCTGTCACCAGGCTGACAGTGGACGAGTGGGTAGTCCGGATGCTGGACACTCAGTCAGGTAAAGAGTGGGAAGTCACTGTCCAGTCAGAAGGGAGGAACCACCTTCTCTTTTTTTCTTGAGTAAATATACATTCTAGGTAAAAATATAATTTGTTCTTGTTTATAAAGCTTCTCTCATGATAGAGAAGTAGTATTTTTAGTTCCAGAAACTCAGAACCTGAACTTTTGGGCATCAAGGAATGCTTAGATTGGGCCAGGCATTTAACTAAGTGCTACTGCACCTGCCTCAGAAGCACAAAGTCCTGAGTTTGATCCCAGGTACTGAAGGAGAAAAAGGAAAGAAAGAAAGAAAGAAAAAGAAAGAAAGAAAGAAAGAAAGAAAGAAAGAAAGAAAGAAAGAAAGAAAGAAAGAAAGAAAGAAGGAAAGAAGGAAAGAAGGAAAGAAAGGAAGGAAGGAAGGAAGAGAAAGGAAGGAAGGAAGGAAGAAAGAAAGGAAGGAAGGAAGGAAGAGAGAAAGAGAGAGAAAGAAAAAGAAAGAAATGTTTAAATGTCAATCTGTTTTGGTTTTTTGTTTGTTTGTTTGTTTGTTCATCTGTTTGAGGCTGGCCAATCTTCCTGCCATAGCCTCCTGAAGGCTGAGGTTATGGGGAGGGTCGCCATACTTGGAAATTTCAATTTGTTCTGGGAAAGTTACAGTACGCATCATCAGCCATGAATTAGTGAAAGGTTTCTCTTGTGCATTGTAAAGACCTATTGAAAAAATCTGCAGGCTACTCTTCCTAATCTAAGTAGAAAGTCTCATTCTAGAGACGATCTTCAGACAAACATTAAGAACGACTTTGCACTGTCTTTCAAGGGATACGTTTCTTACAAACTTGAACTAGTTTAATCATAGTAGGAGCTAACACTTTTATCACTGGGCTTGGGGAAATGATGCCAAAGGTGACACTATGACGGGGGATGGTAAAGGGAGAAGATACCCCTATGTTTCTACTTCCCTGTCAGTTTTGTTTGCAATCAGCCTTGGTGATTCCTATTCAATTTGTACATGTCTTATCAGCTGAACTACATTTATGAGCTTGCCTTCATGGCCTGTATGTGCCAGATTTGATAAAAGAAGCTTGAATCATTAGATCAACACTTGAGTAATTAGAGAAATTTTTTGGATTCTCTCTCTCTCTCTCTCTCTCTCTCTCTCTCTCTCTCTCTCTCTCTCTCTCTCTCTCTCTCTCCCCCTCCCTCTCCCTCTCCCTCTCCCTCCCTCTCTCTGTCCTAACTTTGGTCCTAAATCCTCTTTCCCCACAAACTAGATATTCTATAATGTCCATTTCCATCTAACCTTGGGTACAGATTGAAATGATAATTGTAACAATAAAAATAACTTGTGTTTAGTCTTTGTAACATCCACAGAGATGATCTGAGTTAAGATGCTCACACAGGAAGGGAATTTAGGGATTACCGTTTCACTCTTTAAAAAAATTTTTATCTTTACACACACATCATGATCACAACCAATACTGGGAATTTGTACCAGTATATGACACAATTTGATTCTTATTTTTTCCCAATCCCCTACCCACTATCATTTCACTCTTGCATGATAGGTGAAATGACTAGCCCAGAATGAGTCTTCAGTGAGTTGAAATATGTGCGACTCCTACAGCACCCCTCAGACTTCATTTTCCGACGTGCAAACTGAGGTACAGCCAGTGTGACAGCAGCTCAGACACCACATGCACCTCATGTCTGCAGTAGGAAGAGAGATAGAGTCCTTTTACTTTTAATTCTGTCTGAAACAACTTTCCATGCAATTGTTCAGCTCCTTCCGGTCTGGTCACAGAGTGCAGTGCGCACCGTCTCTCATCAGCTTCGTCTTCACTAAAAAGCCCAGCACAGCCCAGAAAAGTCCTGGAGTACAAGAGGGCTCTGCAGCAACGTGTGTTTCCAGGTACTCCCTCTCGATCTCTTGGAGGGGACTGTTTTGTAAAACTAAGTTGTGAGGCTGGGTTGTGACTCACACTCAGAGCACTTGGGTAGCATGTACAAAGGCCCTGTGTACCATCCTCAGGACTAAAAAAAAAAAAAAAATTTGCAGGAACTGGTATTTCTTCTTAGGGAAAACCAAATGTAAGACTTAACAGATATCCTGGAAACAATTATGTGACTTATTTTCCAGCCACCAAATCCCCACTGTGCTTCTGTGGGCTTTTAGACTTCAGGTCACATATAGCTTTTGTTCTCCAAATTTGAGTGTGTTGGGTCTTTCTTGGTTCTCTAGCGAAACAGAATCGCCATCTGGCTTTCAGTAGAGAAGGAGCTATGGGGTCAGCGGGACCCCTTCTAGGCAGAGTTTCTTAACATTGGCACCACTGAGATTTGAGTCACGTAGTCCTGTGCGGTGCAGGAGTGTTAGCAGCACGCTAGGCCTCTATCCTGTAGCTGTCAGCAGCGGCTCTAGTGGTAACAAAAATTCCCCAGACATGGTCAAATGTCCTCTAGGCAGGTGGCAAAATTTGCCTCTGGTTAAGAATTGCTATCATCAAGGAAAGTACCATAGAGACTGAACTGTAAACACAAGTCCCTTTTGCAGCACTATTGAGAAGACTGAAAGCATTTTCTAGAGTTTAGATGGCAGAACTCTTACCTCACAAAATCCCGTAAGGAGTCACTTTCACAGACAGTTTTCCAAATGATGCATCAGGTTCACAAATAACCCTTCACAGGAAGGAGTGCCTTCCCTGAACTTGTGGCCCTGAGTTGAAGAAAAGGTGTCAGGAGGCTGTACTTTGACGACTCCTCATTGTTTTTAAGCTGTCAGAAATTAAGAACTGGGCCACTGAAGAGGGTTTGTTCTCTTGGCAACCAGGAAACCCTCTTCCTGTCCTGACACACACAAAGCTTATGTTTTTTTGAAAGTTTTGGTAACTTACTTCTCTTTTTTGGATTTTCAGTGACACAGGAAAAAATACATTTTCAACCAGAATCCCTCTGTGAGAAGTTATTCTCAGATCATGAGGGACTGGAGGAATTAATGAAGACACAGATGCGCTCTTGTTCTCCGGGGACTGTGATATTTTCGAGAAGCTGGGCTGGTGACGTTGGCTTAAGGCAAGAGGAGAAGGTTCTGTGTGACGCTCTCCTGATAGCAGTGAACAGCCCGCTGGTGCTCTATACGATCCTAACGGGCCCCGATTGGACTGAAGGACTTGGGTATGCCCGAGACACTGCCCGTCAGCTAAAGCAGAAACTGCAGACTGTTGGTGGCTACACAGGGAAGATGTGCGTCACTCCAAGGCTGATGTACCTGACTGACACCCCTCCTAGACCTGAGGAACATCTCGGGTGCTACCCCCGGTCCTACAGCGTGGCCAGTGAGGGTGAAATGGAAGACCTGTTACAGGCCCTTGTAGTTGTCTCTCTGTGCTCGCAGTCTCTTCTGAGTGAGAGGCTGGGCTGTGAATTTTTCAAGCTGCTTGTAATGGAGCAGTGTGAATTGCTGTCCAAGAGCCTTCAGGAAACCCGGGAATTATTCATCTATTGCCTGCCAGGGACCAGGAGGACAGCCCTAGCCATAAAGATCATGGAGAAAATTAAGGACTTGTTCCGTTGCAATCCAAGAGAGATTCTCTATGTCTGCGAAAGTGACTCCTTACGGGATTTTGTGAGGTAAGAGTTCTGCCATCTAAACTCTAGAAAATGCTTTCAGTCTTCTCAATAGTGCCGCAAAAGGGACTTGTGTTTTCAGTTCAGTCTCTATGGTACCTCTTTGCTGCATAAGTACAGAAGCCCCAATCAAATACCTATTTCCAAATGACCTAGGAATTGAGGTACAAAGAGCAATTTATAATGCCTGAGCTTAAACATTTCATTATAAGTAAGCTAAGTCACCATGACTTTAAATTTATAAAAGTAGGAGTATTTTCCCCACAGTCCATGGCCTTCAGTCTAAGAAAAGTAGAAATAAATCTGTCTTGCTTTAAACACGTTTTTTTGATACTTAAAGTTTTAAAGTCATAAAATTAGTCACTATACCTAGAAGGAACTCGAATTTAAACATAATTTATTTATTCATTTGGTTTTCTTTGTTTGTTTTTTGAGGCAGTGTCTCATTATGTACTTCACGCTAGTCTTGAAATCACTAGGTAACCCAGGCTGGGCCTTTTTTGGAAATCCTCCTGTCTCTGTCTCCCAAGCGCTGGGATTACAGATGTTCACCATCATACCTGTCCACAGTTTAATTTTGTTTATAAAATATTTTTATCTATTTGACTTGTTCTGAATAATAATTTTTAAGAAAGCATGCCAACTTGATTTTGATTTAAATCTGTAGCTTTTAATACAATAAAATAATTTGTTCATCATACAATTTAGCAGACGAGGGCAAAATGATTTTGATCTTTTGCTTGATTTACTTATTATTCAACAAATCTTTTAATGTAGAATTTATGTTAGACATTGTATTGTCCGACATTTAGTGTTAGAGGGGAAAACATATTGAAGACCTTGCCGTAAAAAAAAATAATCAAAGGCAAGCACACTAGCACGTGTCTGTAATCCTAGCTATTTTGGGAAACAGAGGCAATAAGGTCTCCATTTCAAGGCCAGCTGGAGCAACTTGGTAAGACCTTGTCTCAAAATTTAAAAATGCAAGGGGCTGGGGATAAGTAAAAAAAAACAAAACAGGCCCGGAGGGTTAGCTCAGTAGTTCCGGCACCTGCCTCGAAAGCGCAAGGTCCTGAGTTCGATCCCTGGTAACCACATACAATGCTGGGCCTGGAGACTCACGCCCACCAGCAGTCAATACCACATACCACAGTGCCGGGCGTGGTGGCAGAGACAGGAGGATTGCTGAGTTCAAGGCTTGCCTGGACTACATAGTGAGCTCAGAGCCAGCCTGAACTACAAAGCGAGACCCTGTCTCAAAACAACAACAACAACAACAACAACAAAAAACAAGCAAGTGTTGTATAATAATAAAGTTATGCTTATTTTAGCTAAAACTAGAGGTGGCTTAGCAAATACTCTATTGAAGGAGACTGTTGGACACAGGAGGAGTAAATAAAATGGGGAGGGCTTTTGTGACAAAGGACACAACCAGTTCACAGGCAAAAAGACTACACATTGGAACCGTAGGCTTGACTGGTGCTGTGTAGAAGTCTGGTCATAGAGTAAGAATGTTGGAAGGGAGATGGACGCCAGATTATAATGGATCCTGGAAGCTGTGCTAAGGATGTTTGCCATTAAGCTATATGGTTAAGTTTAAAATTTTTCCCAGGCAGCATCTAATGTGAGGGGGAAACAGAGATGGGTAAAAATCAATGCTTTTCAAGACTACACAACCCAAACCAGATAAGAACCTTAACAGAGATGCACCGAGGCACAGGGAGTAGAGGCCCAGGAACTGCTTAGGTACAAGCGAGGACTCTGTAGGGACGCATGCTGTTTCTGGATTCCAATCAGATCCAAATTAGATGATAGGAAAATTGAGCTAAGAGAAGCCTGACCTTGTAGATCTGTTGTTCTTTTTAATGAAACTCAGCAAACTTTTAGTGTTTTCCTGACCAAAGCCTAAAGAATTTTCAAGTTTTATACTTTAAATAAATGAGGAAATAAATTTGCTTGAGAGGAATGTGAATTGGCTCATATCTTTTTTGAGCCTAAAGATTGCAATATGCCTTTAGGTGGCTAATCTCCAGCTCTACAAAGGACAGAAAGTAAAGAAATGGTAGTAATGGGTGTCAATTACTCTTTTTTTTTTTTGAGACAGGGTCTTGCTTTGTAGTTCAGGCTGGCCCTGAGCTCACTGTGTAGCCCAGGCAAGCCTGGAACTCAGCAATCCTCCTGTCTCTGCCTCCCGAGTGCTGGGATTACAGGCGTGAGCCACCATGCCTGGCACTGTGGTATGTGGTATTGATTGTTGGTAGGCGTGAGCCATCACGCCCAGCATTGTATGTGGTTACCGGGATCGAACTCAGGACCTTGCACTTGCAAGGCAGGCGCTGGAATCACTGAGTTAAATCTCCGGCCCATCAATTACTTTTGATATTTCCTTTAGCTGTGAGGATTTTGTCTTTGGAGACTGTCAAAGGCCAGAAATAGATTGTTAATAGAAACAATAAATTATCCTACTTATTATATAGTGGTGAAAGTTTCACATACAGATTGAGTAGATAACTCTACGGAGTTAAATGTAAAATTCTACCAGGTAACTTGTAAGTAGAACAGTTTTGCAGTGTTTTGACAACTCAGGCTGTAGAGAAGAATTAACTTCTAATTTCACTATAGAGATTAATAAATGCTAGTGTTTTCTTTACTCATAAGCCCACAACACCATTCTTTCTTCCATTCTTACAGCCAACAGACCACCTGCGAAGCTGTGACCCGGAAAACGTTCATCCAAAGGGAATTCCCCCAAACTCAACACATAGTGATGGATGAAACAGAGAACTTCTGCAGTACATATGGCGATTGGTACCTGAAGGCGAGGAGCATCACCTACCCAAAACTGAAGGGGGCTGGAAGTGAGAGCCTTCACCCTGGGATCCTCTGGCTTTTCCTGGACCCTTTCCAAGTCCATCCTGCAGATGGCGGTGGCCTTCCTCCTCCTTCTGTCCGGTTTCCTCGGAAAACAGTCACCAACGGGGTGCACTGTGCTCTGGAAATTGCAAAGGTCATAAAAGAAGAAATGAAGAGGATCAAGGAGAAGCCTCCTGCCAACATGTCTCCAGATACATTAGCATTGTTCCAGGAAGCTGTTTATGAGGAAGCAATGTGTGCACAGGCTCTGCCTGGGATACATGAGACAAAGGCTAACCTGACAACAGAACAGATAGCAAACTATGTGGCAGAAAGGTGTCGCCGCCTGTTCCAGCATGGCTATCTGCCCAAACATGTGGCAATTTTGTGCAGGAGAAGAGAGGACCGAGGACGTTATGAACTTGCACTGCTTAAAGCAATGAAATTAATTGAGACCCATGGAGCAACAGAGGTCGTGTTCAGCCAGGTTGCTGCCGGTGTTCGGGATGATCACATTGTTCTAGACAGTCTTCAACAGTTTTCAGGCCTGGAGAGGACTATTGTATTTGGGATCAGTCCAGAATGTACCCAGGTAGAGGAGTTTCATAAGCTCTGGTTTGCCTCGAGGGCCATTAGACACCTCTACCTGCTGTACGAAGAGCGGACAATCTTCTGAAAATCATTATGAATAACAAAGAAAGCCAGGAAGGGCAGTGTCTCCTCCCAAGCAGCTACTCCTTACTATTGCAAGGAAAGAATGAAGGCACATCAGTGTGGCCTGGAGCCACAGGATTATCCCGTAGGACAGACTCTTCACTCTCGGTTTACTTCTCCTCCCTGTACAGTGATAGCAGACTTATCATCAGGGCCCTACTCCCTCACTCAGTTCAGTTTTCATCTGGTCATTCAAAGAGTTTACCCTCAGGTACGGAACTATCTTTAAGTGATTCTCTGCTAACATGCCACCAGTGCCCATCTTTCAGACCAAGCCAGTTTCCCAGGCTCTCCGTGAGGTGCTCTCACTCTCCTGACCATCTTTGGTTTGCACTGAAATCCACATTCTTCTCTGTTTTAATCTTCTTTGTCCAGTGGTACAGCCTGGAAGAGGCAAATGGTGACAGCGAGGGAAGCAGACAGCGGGACAAGCAGGGGCTTCTCTCCTAGCCAGGCGGACTTGACAAATGAACTCTGCCAGTCAATGGCTCACATATCAGAATACCTCTATAGGTCCATTCTTATGTCTTCTGTGCGTGCACCTAATATCCTGTATATGTTCACGTATCAGTCAATATATACTTATGTGTGTATATATATTAGCTGATATATATTTAATGTATATATACTAGCCGCTATGGCTTATGTCTTGATGTTCCCTCCAAAGTCTCATGTGGTCATAGGTGGGGCTTTTTCAGAGGTGGCTCAATCTAATGTGTGTGATTGATTCATGGTGCCATGCTAGGACTAAGGTGCTAAAATTAAGGGTGAATGATTACTGGATTAGTCCACTGATTGGTTTGGCGTTAACCTAATTCCAGTAGCCTAGACAGAATATCAAAGGGGCATTAGAATATGCTAGGGGCCCTTGCTTGTCTTGCTACCCTCTTCCCTCCATGAAATGTTTCTCCTCTTTGATGCCAGTCTGCCGTGCCAGCTGATTATGAGCGAAAACTTCTGCCTTGGAGCCAGCTGATTATGAATGAAAACTTCTACACATTGTGAACCAAATAAACCTTCCCTCCTTTAACTTTGGGTGTTGGGTACCTTGGCTCAGCAATGTGAAAAGTAACTAAGACACTAGCTATGTGTATGTATCAGCTAATATATATTTAATGTTTAATATGTGTCAAGACACTTAAGACACTAGCTATGTGTATGTATCAGCTAATATATATTTAATGTTTAATATGTGTCAAGACACTGAAAATTACTTTAAATATATCTTTTAAATTTCCAGCCACCTTTGAATTATGTATTGTCGCCCCAAATAAGCTGGGATAATGTAGGTTGAGTTCCAGGGTCAAATTAAGTAGGGTCTTGAATTCTTTTCTTACTTTGATGGGTGACCCTTGGGCAAGTTCATGATCTGACTAAGACTTAATTTTCTCCTCTGTAAAAACAGATGAAAGCTCATACCTATGCCTAGAGATAAAAGTGGTGATTGAAATACCATATTTGAATAAAGTCAATATATTGAAAATTATCTGTAAATATTTGCCTTTATTTAGTTCTAATTTATAGGTGAGAAAGCAGTGGCTTAAAAGACAAATGCTTTACCCAAGAGCACAGAACTGGGGTATCCTGAATCCTGAATCTGAATCCAGGTCTATTTGAGTCAAAAGTTTACTTTAGCCTGTATGTTCTTCTGCCTCCTATATGTCAAAATGAAAGCCCTAATTTGCCGTGTGAACAACAATTTATTTGAGTTTATGTTGAAGACAGTGTTGAATGTACTTAAAATATTTGTGACTTGAACCTACTGGGTTATTTTTAGTTTCTGTGGTTCTCTCCAACAGCAGTATGATGCTCGAGTACCTTATACAGCAGGAAATGTTTAGAGGAAGCCTTTTCTGCACTGAGAAACTTTGAAAAATTGATCTTTCCTTACAAGAGCTACAGTACAAAAAGGTTAAAAAACCAGAAAGTTACAAAAGAAAGCTCTTCCCTATTTTTACCACCACACACGCAGTTGTTTTTCATTTTTGCTTACTCATTTCCGTTTTAGTCTATCGGCAGACATATTGTGCAGAGTTGCAGTCAGGGCGTCCATTCCATTTTATATCCCGTTTGGATTAATCACCTGGTGGCCCTTTCCCCCTTTGCGGCCTCCCACGTGGTAGGCGGCGGCAGGTTCCACGGTGCAGCTGAGGGAGAGGTGGTCCTCAGTGTCTCTGAGCAGGCGAGGCCATCTCAGTGCAGCAGAGCCTCTCGTGTTCCAGCTGCTTTCCAGGGGCAACCTGCACTCGGGCCTTGGAAGAGGAAGTGGGTGATGGCTAAGCAACGCGTGAAAAAGTTCTTCACAAATTCCATAAAACATGGAGATGATGTAGGGCAGAAACATTTTGGGGGTCTCAGTGATGCAATCAGGATGGAAGCACTCACTCTTCTCTCCTTGTTTCCCACTGTGAGAAGCTGTCATGAGTGCGGTGCTTGCTCTGTTGAGGTGTGGTGCTTGCCAGGGGCACAGCCAGGAGCTCTGTAAACCAAGCTACTACAGCGTGGCAGAGTGTGTCACCCCTGAATGTGCCGTTATGGCATTAGCTTGAACTAAAGGCAGAGGCAAGAAGGCTTCCCTAGACATTTTTCTTTCTGAAAACTGGAGATTAAAACTCCTCTGTGAAAGATGCCCCACTTATACAGAAGAATCATTCTTCGATGGGACTCACAGCTAAAAAGTTCTGTATAAACAGACCTTGTTAAAATAAATTTCTTTCAGGCTGGAGATTTAGCTCAAGTGGTACTGCACCTACCTTGGAAGCACAAGGGCCCAAGTTTGATCCCTCGGTACTACCAATATATAAATAAATAAATAAAAATAAATTTCTCTCTCTCTCTCTCTCTCTCTCTCTCTCTCTCTCTCTCTCTCTCTCTCTCTCTCTTCCTTCTTTTCTTTCTTTGCATTGAGCACTGAGGCCATTTGATAGTCCAGGTCAACATGCCTAAATAGAGGTGGTGAATCTGTATTTAGAGGAATTGAAAGCTCTTAACTAGCAGCAAAGATTAGGATCTAATTATCTGCATGTCTAATTCAATTCCCTCTGGTGCACACCCATTTTCTTCATAGTTAAAAATCAATTTTGCAGGGCCAGAGATTTAGCTCAGTAGTTCCGACACCTGCCTAGCAAGCCCAAGGTCATTGGCTGGATCTGGTAATTGCATAAAACAATACTGGGCATGGAGACTCACACCCACTAGCAATCAGTGCCACACATCACAATCATGGGTGTGGAGGCTCATGCCTGTCATCCCAGCACTCGGGAGGCAGAGGCAGGAGGATTGCTGAGTTCGAGGCTTGCCAGGGCTACATAGTGAGCTCAGGGCCAACCTGAACTACAAAGCGAGACCCTGTCTCAAAAAGAAGATTTACACTCATAGTAAACTGAACAAGAAACCATGGTAGTGCACCCTATCGTCCCAGCTACTTGGGAGGCTGAGGTAAGAGAATGGAAAGTTCAAGGCTGACCTGGGCATTAATGAGACCTTGTGGGGATGGGGGAGAAGAGAAAGCTCTGGGGCTATAGCTCAGGACTTCAGGGGTCCAGTCCCCACTGTGTGTGTGTGTGTGTGTGTGTGTGTGTAGTCACGAGGCAAATTACTCAATTCTCTGTCCATACTTGTGGTTTCTGCTTGGATTGGTGCTGTCTTATCCCTTTCCCTCACAGAGGGGAAGTATTTCTTGACTTGTTTCTGCTGAATAAAATGAAATCTTCTGTCCTCCATCTTCTTCCCCTTTATTCGACTCTGCAGAAGATCATAAGTTTTTTGTTTTGTTTTGTTTTGTTTTTTTGACAGGGTCTCGCTTTGTAGTTCAGGCTGGCCCTCAGCTCACTATGTAGCCTATGCAAGCCTGGAACTCAGCAATCCTCCTGCCTCTGCCTCCCGAGTGCTGGGATGACAGGCGTGAGCCACCACGCCCGGCACTGTGGTATGTGGTATTGATGGCTGGTGGGCGCGAGTCACCACTTGGAGCAGTGTATGTGGTTACCAGGATCGAACTCAGGGCCTTGTGCTTGCGAGGCAGGCACCGGAACCACTGAGCTAAATCTCCGGCCCAGAGGATCATAAGTTTAATGTGCATGGCAAAACATTTTTTTTTTCCTGTAGCGTTATTCTTCAGTATCTCTTTGCAATTTCTGTAGTCTAGAGGCAGAACTCATCATCCTTTTGTCCATGTTGAATTCACAATGGTAACAGAGAAGTCATTTTTTTTTTTTCTGGAATGAGGATGAGTGGGGAAGGGGAAGCATACTCTGTTTAGAGGAACTGACATTTATAAAAAGGTGGGGAAATTCCAGCTTCATTTGCAGAGAAGCAAGTGTTCAGCTTCCTTGCGGTTGCTTTTCTGGGAAGCCATCTTCTTCCTTCTGACCGTGCCTGTGGCCCAGCTTCGAGCTCTGAGGTAGATCTGGGCTCCTGGAGCCTCCTCTCCTCTCAGCACTCTGGTCCTGTGGAACTGTCACGTTCTCAGGGTAAGTGCCTCAGCGATGTGTGAAGAGATCTTCTGTGCTTATTCAACAGGAAGGATGGTCTCAAAAGGAGCCTATGTTGGGGAAAGGAGAAAAACACAATTAAAATGTGTTATGTGCATGTGCCAGCTTCCCACAGGGAATGTCATCACAGTGAACTGTGATCATGAATCAGTAAAATAGAGAGGGGGGGGACCCACAGAATTCTCAGATGAAAATCCACCACATGGCCAGAGACCCTTCCAGATACATTTACTTAGGCAAGAGAGGCTGAGGCAGACACATGAAGTCACGCTTTTTCCAAGTGCATGAAGTAGACAATGAGACGTGGTCCTTAGATGGGTCTCACCTTTAGCTGCAGCCAGCATTGCGAGATTCCGGCCCCAGCAAGCTGGCCGAGGTCTCACATTGAGAGAAATAGGGAGGATTTTCAGATGGGCTGCAGAGGAGCTAAAGCTTTGGCTGGAAGGGAGGCCTGTGAAGATTTTTTTATCAGTTACCTAGCTAGTTGTTATCTATGAAAAATGGGTCTTCTTGTTTTTCATGATGTAACTACTGTTTTGTTTTGTTTTATTTTTTCAGGAGAATTATGCTTTCCTGACTGGGATGTTTTAACCTAACTGGGTTTTTGTTTGTTTGTTTGTTTTGTTTTTTTAGAGTAGGACAAGTTTAAGATAAAGATAGCTTCTGTCTAAGAGAGACAGAATGGGGACCAGAAAATGAGTTGCCCCTCTAGTTGGGGTTTTGAGGTTATTTTTGCATGTCTGCCAAAAAACGATTTTTCCCCCTAGCATTGGGGATCGAACCTGGGACCACTGAGCTAACTTTCTGGCTCCACCTCTTTAAAAAAAAATAAATTGAAGCCAAACATCCTCAAGGAAGGAAAGACAGCCTCTTTATAACAAATGGTGCTGGAAAAAACTGGTCTTTAACCTGCCAAAAACTAGAGCTAGACCTATCTCTTTTATCACAATGGATTAGAGACTTAAAAATCACAATGGATTAGAGACTTAAATATTAAAACAGAAACAATAAACCTGCTGCAAAACAGGTTAGGTAGAACTCTTGAAACATTGGCTTAGGGGGAGACTTTATGAACAAAACCTCTATAGCACGAGAACTAGCCAAAAGGATCAACAAATGGGATTTCATCCTACTAAAAAGCTTCTGTACAGCAAAAAAAATCACCACTAACACAGCTAACATACAACCAACAACATGGGGAAAAAATCTTTACTAGCTGTTTGTCAGACAGAATATATAAAGAACTTAAATATATATAGAATATTTCTCTCTCCAAAAGATGTTTTGTTTTTTTAACAGTAATAAATCTTTATTGAGATTTTTTAAATAAAATAATTTTTAAAAACAAAAATTCCACATGTAAACAAGAAAATAAGTAAAGTTAGACAGCATTATTATGTACATACAAGGATCCAGACGTGTTCTGGGTTAACACCCCATAATCCAGTCAAGGTTTTCGCTTACCACTGCTCAGGGCGATGGGGAATTCTTTAAGACTCACAGTATCGAATCCTAATTTTAAAGATAAAATGATCTATGGATCCTCAACTACACAGTTTAGTTTTTACCCTTCTCCATAATATATATGTCAGATGTAAATTTGCCTAAAATATGTTCAACTTTATCAATATCAGTCTAAAATGTCCAACATTCCAAATTAAGTATGTTACCTAAATCTGATCTCCTCCAAGGTTTTTATGACAGGATGTTTCAGAACTCATCTATCACAAG
>PVIC010026575.1:0-24448 GCA_004025085.1 Thryonomys swinderianus
TGCTCACCTCCCCTTGTGGGCCTGTAAATAGCCCTTGGCAGGGTCTGCAGCTCCTACCCTGTGCCTGCATTTCACAGTTGTTAAGGGAATGGTGAGAGGGAATTTTGCAAAGCAAATTCTTTGTAATGTTTTCAAGGTTTAAAAACTAAATGTGTGCAGGGCGTGGTAGCACACTCCTGTAATCCCAGCACTCAGGAGGCTGAGGCAGGAGGATTAACAGGAGTTCGAGGCCAGCCTGGGTTACATAGTTCAAGGCCAGTCTGATCTGCACAGAAAGACGACCTATCTCCAAAAAACTAAAAAACAAAACAAAATAAATGTTACATGAGCCAGGTGTTTTGAATGCTTGCTTGCCCATCTTTCCCACAGGGATCCCTCCCCAGGGGCCTCAGAGACCACATGGGAATCTGCAGACTGGCTTGGTCCTCAGCACCTACCAGTAGGTGGCGCCAGGGCCTGCCACCTTAACTTTCCTGTGTTCCCCCAGCCTCTGGCATGGACATGTCAGGGTTTATTAGACCGGAGCCACACAAAATGTGCCCAAACAGGTTGGTAACTCAGTGTGACCTAGGGGAGGGGAGGGACTGTGGAGCCTGGAGGGAGAAGTGCCCTTTCCTCCGGTGGCCTGTCCCCACCCGAGGCTCCTGAATCCCACCTCCCAGCATCCTGGCTGTCCAGACTGGTGACCAGCGTGACCTTGAGCTTCCTTTGCCTAGACATGAATGTCAATGTCACCTCTCCTTGGCCTAGGAACTTGAGGCTACCTTTACTTGGTCTCTGTATTACCCAAAAAAAAGAGGGAAGCACAGACAGACAGGCAGACAGACACACACGCACGCACACAGACATACACACAGCCCAGGGCATTTCAGGTAACCATAGAAACTCAAGTCTGATGTTATTGAGCCACTAGAAGGCTGGACACTTGGTAACAATGTACCATCTCCCATCCCCAGAAAGTCTGGAGACAAGATTCTTTCTTCCTTGGAGGACTTCTCTCTCACAGCCTTGAATATAGCAGGAGGCTAACCTGGCCCAATCAAGCTATTGATTTCTGTTTTTAGACAAGTTCTCATTAGGTTGTCCAGGCTGGCCTTGAACTTGCAGCAACCCTCCTGCCTCTTTCATCTCTGCTCATACTAGCTACTGCCCCTCACCGTTGGGTTCCTGATGATCACAACTGGGCATGGGTGGAAAAGAACCTTTGTGAAAGCAACTCCAGGTAGGTGCTTGGCCTCCAAGTCTCCCCAGCCCATTGCCACAAGGGACAGTTCTGCAAGCCCTGAAGACTAAAGCCACCAAAGCCCGGAACAGGCTTAGAGACAAGGAATTTGGACAGTTTCTTCCCAGAGGAGAAAGTCTACCCCTAGGTGTTCTTTCCCTCACTCCCAGGATTCACAGTTGAAGTCTAGCAGAGCTATGGTAGAAGGGCTCTGAGTTGCTGAGGCAGGTGGTTAGGGCATGGCCAGCATGCTGGGCAAGTGGGTGTGACCTGTCAATCACAGGGACCCAGGAGACAGCACCCAGGCTCTGCACTTAGAACCAATCAATTATTCATGTGTTTGTTGAGACAAGGTCTTGATACTTAGTTCAGGTTGGCCGTGAGCTCACTACATAATCGAGGCTGGCCTGGAACTCAGAGTGATTACAAATGTTCCACACCCAGCAGTGCTGCCTCCAGTTCTGAGAACTCAAGCAAGTTTTGTTAGGATGGCTCAGACCTGAGGTCAGCCTAAGCAGGGAGAGATATAAAAGTCTGCAACCCTTAAGCCCATGGCCACTATGAGCCTTTTCCTGGGGGCTCTCACTCTGTATATTTCTTTTGCATCCTTTTTTTTTTTTTTGAGACAGGGTTTCGCTTTGTAGTTCAGGCTGAACCTGAGCTCACTATGTAGCCCAGGCAAGCCTCAAACTCAGCAATCCTCCTGCCTCTGCCTCCCGAATGCGGGGATTACAGGGGTGAGCCATCACGCCTGGCACTGTGGTATGTGGTACTGACTGCTGGTGGGTGTGAGTCACATGCCCAGTATTGTTGTATGTGGTTACTGGGATCGAACCAGGGACCCTGCACTTGCTAGGCTGTGAACCACTGAGCTAAATCTCCAGCCCTCCTACCTTTAATAAATGTAAAAACAAGTGCTAGAAGAAAAAAACATCAAGCATGTGATAGCTATGTCCACATTTGTAAGAAATGTCCACCTACATTGGATCAGCACAGTTCTGAGTGTAGCTGAAGGCCTTACTGAAGACACAAGACTCACCTTGAATGTGAGTGGTATAAAGCAATGGGCTTTGTCCCCTGAAGGGAATAAAATGGAAACAAAGAGGGAAGGCTGTTTCTTTCCCTTTGAAGGAGCTCCAGTCTTTGCCTTCACCTTGGATGTCATCTTCTGGCCTCCTGGACTCACAGGACACTATACTGAGCTCCAGCCAATGACTGGACCCTTCGAACTCCCACCATGCAGACAGCTTTTTGCATTTTTCACACCTGACTCTGTGGGTGGCCAGTTGAGGCAATCATGTAAATTCTTATATATCTGTATGTCTTGCATTAAATGTTTCTCTAGTAAGCACTGACTAATAGAAACCAAGACTTCAAGATCCAGGAAACTGTCCTCCAGAAACGAAGAGGAAAGGCAGACATTTCCAGACACACATTCCCAGGGTCTCACATCCATCTGAGAAAAAAAAAATTGTAAAACAATTATTAGGTCCCTAATATACAAAGATAAAATTTGTATGGAAGTAATAGCACAAAATAGGAGAATGGAGCTGGGCATGGTGGTAATGTCTGTAATCCCAGCACTCAGGAGGCTGAGGCAGGCAGATCACCATGATTTTGAGGTCACCATGAGTATGGTGAGCTACACAGTAAACTCAGTCTGCCTGAACTAGAGGCTTTTTTAAGACGGGAGACCCTGTCTTAAAAAGAAAATCCTAAATAAACAAATAAATGTATATGCCTATTTGAAAACCTCCCCTCAGAGACTTGGCTGCAGGTCCCTGATGGCAGAAGCAGTCGGGTGAAGGTTTGCTGTGATCCCCTTAGAACACTGGAACAGCCCTGCCTGCCGGCTTCCAGCTTACTCCTCACACCTGCCACGGTCACTGCTCTGAGCTTTCTCTTCCCTCCATCACGGGGCTGAGCCCATTCCTTTGCTCTGGTGATGACTCTGGGACACTGTGACAGTCACATGTGTCGCTGGGGAAAATCTGCTTTGCGGTGCTTGGAAGTTGTCTGTTTTTGCTAGGTGAATGGATGGCCTGCGGTGGCTCATGACAGTCCTGTCACCAGCTGGGGCCAAGTTGCTGGGAAGAGGAACAGCCAGCCCCTGCCCTGAGCCCTTGGAACCCAGAGGACCTTGGAGCTGACCTGTCACTTACCGGGTCCCACATCCATCTGCCTATCAGACACTCGGGGCTTAGTGACTTGCTCCTCAGTCACCAGGCTTTGCTATGTATTTTCTTTCCTGTTAGTGGAGAGGAACAAATTATAACTGAATAAAAGTCATGATGACTGGTAGCAGCTGAGAGAACCCAGGGGGACACATCTCTGGGTCTGGGACAGTTACTTCAGGGCTTAGTTCAAACCAAATTTGTTTTTTTTTTGTTGTTGTTTTTTTGTTTTTTGAGACAGGGTCTCGCTTTGTAGTTCAGGCTGGCTCTGAGCTCACTATGTAGCCCAGGCAAGCCTGGAACTCAGCAATTCGCCTGTCTCTGCCTCCCGAGTGCTGGGATTACAGGCGTGAACCACCATGCCTGGTGCTTCAAACCAAATTTGAAACCCACCTAGCAATCGTCTTTTAGTTTTCCGGGCAGCCCTGAGGAAGGCATGGGCCATGCTACAGAGCAAAGACCACGGGGCTACACTCAGAGAAGTTACTAGCTGGGCCCCGACTTTGGGATCCGATGGCAAAACAAAAAAAGCCAGGCATGAAAGGCATTTATCGCATGGTCCCATTGTAGAAAATGTCCAGGAGAGATGAACCCATCAACAGGAATGGGTTGACGGTTCAAAGGGTTGGCGTGAAGGGTCTGGCACAAATGGATGAGGCCGATGGTGCATGAGTCACATCTCAGTGAAGCCAAAGGTGAAAATCAGGTATTGCCCTGGATGCTAGCAGCACAGCCCATATGCTGGCAGACCACCAGCATGGCAGTGCCAGGAGACTGCACACCAGTCTCCAGATGTGGCCTCTCCAGACATCTTTGTGGAAAGATCTTTCCCCAGTACTGGGACTTGAATACAGGATCACTGTGCCATTGAGCTACGTTGCCAGCTCTTTTGAGACAGGGTCTTGCTAAATTGCCTAGAATGGGCTTAAGTTCGCAGTCCTCCTGCCTCAGCCTCCCAGAGCTCTGGGGTTACAGGTGTACACCACACCCCAGTTAACAGCTACTATGGACCAGTCTCACTTTGCATTGAGGCTGAGGTTCTAACAGCTCTGTAGCCACCCCTGATTGGTGGACTGTGTCACCCTGTTTTGGGAGCAGGAATCAGAAGATGACACATTTCAATTAGAAATAGCCCAGGAAGAAGAAAAGCCAGAACTGAACCCCAAATACTTCATGCTTGTCAGTGTCCAGACCAAAAGACGTTCACTGCCCCATCCACCTGGTGCCTTTCCATTAGGAGCTGGGCCTGGGCCCCTGGGGACGGTGATCCACACTGCAGTCAGACAACACCAGGCAAAATGGCCAAGCCACGCCAGGCCTGCCCAACGCTTCACACAGATCAGCTTATTTCGGGCTCTTAACAAGCCTCAGAGCTAGTGCCACCGTACCCATTGTACAGAAGACAAAGTGAGGCTCAAGGACTTGGTCAGCATCCTACAGCTTAGGAACAAAGTGAAGACAGGATCCAGACAGGGAGCCCAAGAGCAGACTGTCGCCTGTAGAGCTGGGTGAGAGGGAGCAGTCAGAGGTCAGAAAGAGCAGGAGGGCAGGGAGACCTGAGGGGCGACTGCTGGCTGACGACTCCCGCGAGAGGAGCTGTGGCTCGGGGGGAGGGGACAGCTTGACTCGGGGGACAGCAGTGGAGCGCTGAGGTGGTGAGGTCAGGAAGAGAGAGGGTCTGGTGCCAGCATCACCACTCCCACCATCTCCTGCCGTGTCGTCCCCAACCCCATCAGACGCCTGGACATGGCAGACATTTTGCTGCCAGATCTGGTGTGTGGCAGGGCCAGGAGGAACGGGCCAGGAGGCTCAAAGCTGCCTGGGAAGTGGCACTTGTGGCTTCGTGCCTGTCAGTGGGACACTCTCCTGGGCCCTTCCCTGTGGCCACGCCCACTCACAGCACCACAGTGGGGTTCCAGAATGACTACCATCAGCCAGTGGGGGCCACCTGTGGCACCTCTTTTTCTCCATGTGGCACTAAGGTGCCACCCCTGGGTATTGTGTACAACAAGCACACAGGTTGCCATCGACTGCACCTAGGCCCGTGGCGCCACCTTACAACTTAGCCACCAAAGTCACCTGGTGTCACTTTTGCCCTATTCTAGTGGCCAGCAGACCTGAAATCTTTCTGGGTTTAAAAGGAGAGAAGTAGAACTCACACTTAACGACAGGGTTGGTGATGTCCCATCATAGAGGAGCTTGTGGTGTCTGATGGAAGAATTTGTGTCCAGAAAATATATAAAGAACTCAAACCAGACGTGGCGGCTCATGCCTGTGACCCAGCACTCAGGAGGCGGAGGCAGGAGGATTGCTGAGTTCGAGGCTTGCCTGGGCTACATGATGAGCTCAGGGTCAGCCTGAACTACAAAGCGGGACCCTGTCTCCAGAAAAATAAAACAAAAACCTCCCATAAACTCAAAAAATCTGGTAATAAAATCCAGTGAAAAGAGCTTTAAAAATCTTGAACACACATTTGACTAAGGATTGTCAGGGCTGGGGATATAGCTAGCATGGACAAAGCCTTGTTCCACCCCACTGACAGACACATACACACCATTTATGTGGACGTTAAATTGACATAAAAAGACATTCAGTGCCGGGTGTGGTGGCTCACGCCTGTAATCCCAGCACTCGGGAGGCAAAGACAGGAGGATTGCTGAGTTCGAGGCTTGCCTGGGCTACATAGTGAGCTCAGAGCTAGCCTGAACTACAAAGCGAGACCCTATCTCAAAAAAAAAAAAAAAAAAAAGACATTCAGTGCAGCATTGGAGAACACAAAATAAAATCACAAGATACTACCACATACCTGGTAGACTATCTCAAGTAAGAAAAAGTGGTAATACCCACGCATTTAAACACAATTTGGAAAATGGCTGGCAGTTTTTTATTGCTTTGAATCAAGGTCTTTTTGCATACTTCAGCTGGCCTTGAACTTACTATGTAGCCCAGACTGGTCTTAAATTTGTAGTGATCCTCCTGCCTCAGCCTCCTGAGTGCTGGGATGTCAGGTGTGTACCACCACACCCGACTACTCCTTGTCTTTTTTAGTGGGCCCTGGATGTGGTGACAGTAATTCAGGAGAAAGTGCCCATTTGGGGGTTTTGGGCTGTGGAGAGCGGGGGCTTAGAGCCCGTGGCGCTCTGAGCAGAGACCCAGGGCCTGAGGGTGGGAGGACAGTGAAGGGGAAGTTGAGGCACAGGAGCCTGGGGGTAGAGGCTGTTCTTTGGAGGGTTGCAGGATTCGGCCAAGGCACAGGGTCAGTGGAGACAGGTGACATTTATTAGCCACTGGATCCCATGGCAATCTGGGGCATCTCAGTGATGGCGGGGGTAAAGGAGGGCACCCAGACTGAGACTATGAGGGGCTGCAGGCGAGTTGGTAGGAAGGATGGAAGGCTATGAGGACCTGGGTGAGGCCAGCGAGACAGAAAGGGCAAGAAAGCGTTATCAGGCACAGACTCGGTCTCGCTGTTTGGAGTGGTGAGAGAGAAGGCTTTGTTTATTTTCAAAATATAAGACATGGGGTAGAGATTTAACTCAGTGGAACTGTGCACAGGTGTAAAGTTCTGAGTTTGATCCCTGGTACCCCCTCAAAAAAGATCCACAATATAAGACATTTGGGCTTTGGTCTGATTGTAATAATAATGGATGAAAAACACCATTAAGCAGAGACTGAGGCAGGAGGGCCCTAAGTTCAAGGGAAGCTGAGCAACTTAATAAATATAATAATAATAATAATAATAATAATAATAATAATAAATACCAGGCACTCCTTGGGCTTAATACCAGTACTGGGGGAAAAAAGAAAGGAAGGCAGTGGGGCCAGGCCATTAAACAGGAGTGACAATTACAAAGTAAATCAGTTGCATACACCTCCTTCCAGGCTGCGGAGCCAGGTCATACAAGAGAGAATCCCAGCTGCTCTCTATTGCTACCAGAATGGAACAGACTTGTCTTTCTGCCAGCCATTCAACTGCTTATCTATACGGCAGCTTTAATCTGGCCTTTTTGGTGATTGAGATGGAGTTTTTTTGTTTGTTTCTTTGGGACACAGGGTTTCGCTATGCAGCCCAATCAGGCTTTGAACTCATTATATAGCCCAGGGTGGCCTTGAGAATCACAGTAATTGTCCTGCCTCAGCCTCCCAAGTGCTGGGATTACCAGTGTGTATCAACATGGCTGACTTTTTTCATGGTTGTTGGCCTGATTTCATCCTTTGTGAAGGATTTGTTCCAGACTGTTGCATATTTTTCTATTGGTTTGATTTTTTTTCCTCTCAGTAATTTGCAGGAGGGCTCCATCAAGTCCAAATAGAAATCCTACCTTTTGAGTATCTTCCAGTTTGGGCCTTTCCATTCCTGTTAATGGAACCTTTTGATAAATAACAATCTCTTGACTTTAACGTTTTTCCATTTATAGTTTTACTGAAGTAATTGACATTTTTTATTTTTAGTGGTGTGGGGATTGAACCCAGGGCTTCATGCATGCTAGGCAAGCACTCTTAACAACTAAACTCCACCCCCAGCCCCCACCCCAGTTGCTTTTCTTTTATTTCTTGGTGTTGTATTTAAAATGGTTAAGTGATGGTTAAGGTGGGGGTCAACTTGACTGGATTTGGACCTACTGAGGACTGACAGATTCACTTCTGTGGGTCTGAGTAGGCCACAGAGGGGTGACTTGTGGGGTCTATACATAGTCTCTCCTTCTTTTCCCCTCATTCCCTCCTCTCTGCTGCCATCCCCTGCTCTACATCCCAGCTATGAGAAGCAGCTTTGCTCCACATATCCTTCTGCCATGATGTTTCTTCATGGAGCCAGCCAGCCATGGACTGACCTCCTGAAACCCTGAGCCAAGTTAGTGCTCTCCTAAGTTGCAGGTGTCAAGGCTGAGAAAACTTATCTGTACATTCATAAAGATAAGCTCCTGTTTTCTTCTGTAAGTTTTACCTCCCAGGTTATATAATCCAGCTGGGCTGGGTTCTAATTATGCTTCGCTAAGGTAGAAGGTACAATGTCTATGGATACCCAGTTGGCCCAGCACCATGTATGGAAGGCTATCTTTCCCCTCCACATTGCACTAGCACCTGTGATATAAAATGGCATGCGTACAGCATTTCAGAGTTCGTGTTCTGCTCCACTGGTCCATGTGTAGGGAAGCACCACTGAGAAGCTGAGCAACTAACTGTTACCTTCGGTTTTGAATGTCTTGGCTCCAAGGGTGTGAGTCTCCTAGCTTGGCTGATTCTTCAGATCACCTTAGATATTCTAGGTTCTTTGGAATTTCATGTTAACTTTACAATCAGTTTGTCAATTTTCTTTTTTTGTACTGGGGATCAAACTCAGGACCTTGCACATGCCAGGCAGATGCAGTGCCAAGCTTGTCAATTTTCTAACAGAAAATATTTTTTATCAGAACTGATACCGTGTATCAGTTTGGGAAGAACCAGAAACTTCTTAAGACTGAGTGTCTCAAGGCACAGACACACAGCAAACCACTCCACTTTATTTACATTTTGTTAGATTTATGATGGGCCTGTTCTAGAATGCTGGGATTATAGGCATACACCACCATGTCCAGTTTAATAGTTCATATATTTAAAAATTTACTACATATGCATCAAGTTACTTCCAAGTAATTCAACTTTTATTTCTTTCTTTCCAGTTACTTTTTACTGAAAACTTTTTTGAAATGTAAACATAATAAAAGTCACATATTGTTAAGTATACAAACTTAAACTCTTTCGGTAAATTTACCAAGAGGTACACCATCACTACAATCATTTTAGAGTATTATTATCTTCTAATGTTTCTCATATCCATTGTTTTTGTTGCTGTTATTTTTTAGAGATAGGGTCTTGCTTTGTAGCCCAGCTGGCCTTGAATTTGTGGCAATCCTTGTGCCTCTGCCTCCCGAGTGCTGGGATTACAATGTGCTGTCATGCCTCATTCTTGTTTGAGACAGGGTCTCACTTTGTAGTTCAGGCTGGCCCTGAGCTCACTATGTAGCCCAGGCAAGCCTCAAACTCAGAGCAATCCTTCTGCCTCTACCTCTGCCTCCCGAGTGCTGGGATTACAGGCATGAGCCACCATGCCTGGGATTATGGTACATGGTATCAGAGATTGAATTTGGGACCCTGGATTTGTGAGGCAGATGCCGGAACCACTAAGCTAAATCCCCAGTCCTGGTTCTTGTTTTTTGAGACTGAGTCTTACTATGTTGCTCAGGATGGTCTCAAACTCCTGCCTTAAGCTTCCCAAGTGCTGGGATTTTGTGTGTGTGTGTCCAGCTCATCAGTATTCATTAGATCAAAATAAAATTTTCGTCTGGGCTCTAGTGAGGATCACATGTCACATTTAGTTATCATGGCTTTGCAGTCTCCTTGGGTCCAGAACAGCTCTCCATCTGTACCTCTCACACTGCAGAGTGCAGCTCCCTCAGTCTGGGTTGTTGGCTCAGTCAGATGCTAGCCCTGTATTTTGGTGGGAAGTCCAAAAGGTACACTGTACCAGGGGGCCCGTGATGTCTGTTCTGTTTCCGGTGATGGTGATTTTTTGACCATGTGATTACATGCTATCTTCCAGCTTTTGCTACTCTTGATTACTTTTTCCTGTTTAGAGTTAAGTAATGTGTGGCACATTACCTTGAAAATAGGTGACTATCTTGCATTCCAAACACAAAGGAGGAAACCAAATGCCCAGGCCTTTCATCCACATATCATCTGTTGAAGTGTCTTGCCACTACAGTATTAGTAGGATGGCTGTCAAATGCGGACTTCAAATTTCAGTCTTCCTTATGTTTACTAGCTGAAGCCTGTAGACTGGGCCGTGTCTCCTGGGAGACCTGGATCGCTGCCTTCCCAGCCTGTGGCTGTGCAAAATTCTGCTCTGTTCTACACAGGTTTGGGGTTAGCTCTACCTACACCAGCATGAAGGACTGAACCCAGGGCCTTCACAGTGAGCTACATCCCCAGGCTTTTAAAATTTGTACAGTCTCATTAAGGCAATAAACTGCCCAGGCTTGGCTTGAGCTTTTGGTTCTCCTGCCTCAGGCTCCAGAATGTTGGAATCACAGGCTTGTACCCCATGTCTGGCTTGGGCTGAGCTTTTCTGGTTCAGATGTCAGCAAATGGCTTGAGTCCTGGGGATTGATGAGAGGTTTCAGTGTTGTCCCTCCTGCAAGTGACACTCACAAACTGTGCTGAGGCCTCCTCTACCTTCTGCTCACTGCCTGGGAACTCAGCCGGGCAAGTCAGGCAGCTGCGCTCTGTGCAGCCCTGGCCACCATCTCAGCCGTTAGTCGCTGTGGCTTCCACAACTTGATCAAAACACACAAACCACCAGTTTCTCTGGTCTTTCTAGCTATCTCTTTGGGAGCATTACTGAGCTGCAAATACTCCATTGTATCCAGAAATGGCATTGAATTATAACCTACAGGATATATTTGCAGAGAACTTCCAGTTCAGTGAACATGACACAATTGGTCTTGGTCTGTGCTCATTTTATAGGTAAAAGACTTGAATTTAATTTACAGTTTTACTTAGTATTGAGGCTGAATAATCTTAACTTCTGATGTCCCCTGTGTCTCCAAGGTGTACAGCTGCTGAGTGAGCTGGGAGTTGTTTCCAGGTGGCGGCCAACCCCACTGCCCCTTGGCTGCCTAGCGCCTTCCTCCCCTGGTTCAGCCTCAGCCTAGCAGGTCCTGTGTGTGGTGCAGCGAAGCTCTGAGGCCAAGGAGGGCCCCCCTCCGCTGAGTCAGCTACAAGTCAGGGACCCGTGTGTGGCTTGGCTGACTCCTGCTTCTTGAAGGAGATGGATCCAGCCCAGACACCTTCACGCCTCTGGTGGGCTACACTACTTCCTGCCACTCCTGGGGCGAAAGCACAACTCCCTACTTCCTGACCCCTGCACTGTGCTTGTGTTTGGTTGGTCCTGCCTCTCCGGATTTGTGTGGCTCTGGGACAGCGCTTGTCCCTGAGGGTCTTAGGTCCTGGTGGAGATTTTATTGGGTCCTGAGGTCCCTACTCACCAGGCTGTGGCTGCTTTGGTAGCCAGAGCAGGTCCAGACCAGGTGATAGCAGACTGAGGTTCTCCTTTGTCCCCTGCAGCCTCTCAGACCTGGACACCAAATCCACTGTCTTCCATTTTCCTCTGGGGATCTCCACCTTAAGATACCCATGGCAGCTGGGCGTTGAGATGTACACCTGTAATCCACACGCGCTGGGATGCTGCGGCAGGAGGTCTCAAGTTGGAGCCCAACCTAGGGTAGTGACTGAGACCCTGCCTCAAAATTAGAGAATTATGTGCTATGGATATAGCTCGTGCAAAAGCCTTGGGTTCAATCCCTAGTTCAAACAACAACAACAAAACCAAGCCAAACCACAACAAAAGACAAACACCATGGCTTTTCTGTCTCCTGAGAGTAGCATCTGGCCCCTGCTTTTGGAAGAATCTGGACCTATGCTGTGAAGTTGGGGGCAGCTTGCCTATGAGGCCCCACTTACCCCGTCACTCCCCTTTCAGGGAGATAGCAGAGGAGTTACTGGAGTGATGAGCTGTGCTCCAGGTACGGAAGGCACAAGCTGGAGTGTGGTGAGTGGAGACGTGCCCTCGGAATGACCCCACAGACTCAGCTCTCTGCCCTTCACTTTCAGACACACCCATTCACTAACTGTGACAGAGGACTGAGCATCATCGGGCCAGCCTGGGCTTCAGGGGTCTGCGAGGCTGGGTCAGATCTGGAACCAGTATCTGGAGTGCAGGAAAAATGTGCTTCAAGTCTTCGGAGGGACACAGGAGACCAGAGACCTTCCAGGCAAGGGCACTGCCCATCCACAGCACCTGGGCTGGGCCTGCCCCACCCCTTGGCAGCCCTTGGCTACAGTAAACAGAATGTGCCCCTACAGAGAAGGTGAATTTAAACTAGGAACGAGCATCAATTCCTGCCCAAGTCTATAGATACCAAACTCTGCTGGGTTTGGGTCTCTTACAGTAAGTGGGTGGACTAGCACGTGACCTGCTGTATACTTGACATCACTTCCACATTTCTTGCAATGCCTAAAAACAATGCTAGCACTGTGTAAATGGCTGGGCTGTTCTCTTTATGGAACGAACGACAAAAAAAATCTGCACTAGATTCCTAAAAAAAACACTAGGATTAGAGGTCCCATTTGACCCTGCTATTGCCCTGCTAGAAATATATACAAAATAATTAAAAGAATCAGATCACAGTGACATATGTGCACCCACGTGCATAGCAGCTCAGTTTGTAATAGCTCTATCTTGGAAACAACCCAAATGCCCATCAACTGCAGAGTGTGCAAAGATGTGGTTTTTCTATAAAATGGAGTATTACTCTGCCTTAAAGAATAAGTTTGAGTTGTTTATAGTCAAATGGATGTACCTCCGGGACATACTTGTAAGTGAAACAGAAAGGTCACAGATGTGTAAATATCGTATCTGTTCTCTGCTATGAGAAACTGAAGATGTTAATGAGTTCTAGAATGTATGATGGTTATTCTGAAATAGAAAATATTCAAAGGGAGATGTGGTGGAGGTGTGAGTATGAGGGGTAAAGCAAAATATGATGGTAATAAAAAAGGGAAACAAAACTTATGTATTTAGGGGGTGGGAGCTTGTGGGGTACGGTAGGGGAATGGGAAAAAATGAGAATTGTGTCATATACTGGTAAAAAAAAGAAAAGCCCACACTGAGTGTGACCTTGGTCATTGCTCTGTCTGCCTGCAGGACCCTCACTCAGGAGGGCAGAGCAATAGCCCCTGGTTCCAGGCCCTGGCAGCCCCGCTAGGGCTCTAGAGAGAGGATACTGCTGAGACGGAGCCTTGACCCTGGACTCCACTTCTACAGCTTAGACTCCAACTGGGGAGCCTCTCCCAGAGAGTGAAGGATTCTGACACCACTCTCTTCACACGTAGGAGCTGCCGACTGCCCAAGGCTCCAGAGGAGCATCTGTATTTAGGACTCAGGAGGCCCCCAAAATCCTGTTCTTCTCTCTACTTTTTCCCACCTCTATTACTGTACAGGCCACCGACAGCACCAAGACAAACTGGAGGGGTCCTAGGCTGTGCTTCCTTCTCACTTCCCTGTGCCCCTCTGGAGTCACGGAATGAACACAACTACTTCAAGAATCCCTTTACCCGGCAGGTCTCCTAAGCAGTTAACTTTCAACATGGGGTACATATTAGCTTTGTGAAGAAAGGCTTCCTGGGCCAGTGATGCAGCTCAGTTGCACTGCACCTGCTTCTCAAGCCCCAAATCCTGAGTTCAAAAACAAGTACCACAATGAAAAAAAAAAGAAAAGAAAAAGGCCTCTAAGGCAGGGCTGTTGGGTGAGGAGGGGACCTGAGTGGGTACTGGCCAGGTGGAGACTGGAACCTCTGGCCAGGCTGGGCCCATCCTGGGCTAGAGAGCCTCCAGGCCTGCTGCCCACCATGGCACAGGATGAGTGCTTCTGGACACGCCAGCCTGAGTTGGTAAACCCAACAGGACTTCCAGTTCTACCCTGCCACAGAGAACACAGGCCGGAGGCTCCCATGGGTCACTGGTGAGGTCAAAGCTCAGTTCCATCAACTTCTAGCAGCTGAGCAGGTGGGTGGAGAGATTCCTTCCAGTCATCACAGAGAAGATTTAACAAGTACAAACCTGCAAACTCTTTATTAAATTCTCCCATTTCATCTGTACAGAAAAAAATGCACATTATGTTCAGTAACATCTCAAAATTACACAGCATGAACATGTAAAAACAAGGAACTGCCTGGATTTTATACATAGAAAGGAAACCCATTTACAAAAGAGGCTTGTTAACTGTACTTTTTTTCTTTCTTTAAAAAAAGAAAAAAAACCTCAACGGCCCCAGATCCACATGGCACAGGTACATGGCCCGATTTCCTGCCAGGCCCAAGCTGGGGGCCTGCAACAGGTATGGCAGAGGGCTGGCTGGACTCTGGGAAGCAGATGCCAGTCCTATGCTGGGGGAATGGCCAAATTCGACAGAAGCGGTCCGTACTTCCTTCTTGCCTGGGAAGAGTTCTCTAGGGCAAGCCCTGGCCAGTAGGGAGGGAGGGAAGGGGAGATGCCCCCTGTGGTCCTGTCACCACCAGCCTGTGTAGACAGCCTTATCTTTGTGCTCCTGGTGACAGTCCCTTTCCTGTGTCCCCACAGCAGTCTCACTGGATGGCTTGAGGAGTGTGTCACCCTGAAGCCCATTCACCTGTTGTCTGAGGCTTGGGTGGGAAAAGTGATTTGACTTTGAGATTCAACTGCCCTGACATGCTATCCTGGCCTTCCCTGGTGGAGGGACCAAGGTGCAGTGTGGTTACAGGGTGGCAGACCAAAGACAAATGGGAGGAGAGGAGGCTGGAGTGTCAGATCTGGCCTGGAACATCTGGGAGCCAAAGGCAAGTGGTAAAGAAGTGAGCTGGGAGACGCCCCTGAAGGCTGCCAGGTACCACATTTTATAAAACCACCCAGGAGTGTTCACATCGTAGGGACTCTAAGGGAACATTCTGAGCTTTGAGATTTTCTAACTCATAAGAAGCTGAAATCCAAGTAAACATACTAAAATAGATAAAATCCATAAAACCACATTCTTCTTGTGGTTCTACTGGCACAATTTAGGGTACAAATGCTAGGCTGGGCCGGCTGACTTGAGGGCCTGAATGTCCTCCCCCATCTGCCTTACATACTGAGATGGTGCCCAAGGAGAACGGTGTTTCTGTGGCAGGGCAGGGAGAGATGGTTAGGGAAGACCTTTTCTCAAGTGGACTTAAGACAGGCTAGGAAAGCAGACCCAGCCCTTGTGTCGCCAATGACTCATTATGGGGGATCTTTAGGAGAAGTGGTACCACAAGCCTGCAGGTGGAAAGGATGGATAGTTCCAGAAGTCACACTAATACAGAGTAGTACATCTCCTCTTGGGAAAGTGAAAGGCCTTGAGCCACATAATTCCCATCTGTCTGATAAAATACAAATGGCAATGACCTTGCCATTAGTTTCTTCTATCAGCTGACATGAGGAAACAGGAAGACATATAAAATCTGACAGTAATTTCCTGTTGTATCTTCTATGAAAGTGTCCCCCATCCAGGTTTTTCGTTGTATCCCAGGAGAGTAGGCACATCATCACAAAGCGCAACCAAGGTACCCATGGTGACTTCCTGTCAGTACCTGCTAAATAAATGCTAGCTCATTGCTTTCCCTAGAATTCCCCTCTTCTGAGTATCCTTACACTCATGGGCTCACACAAGCTGGCTGGTGCCACAGGACCACACCAGGAATGGCAGCCTAGGTCTCCTACGAATGCAGGTGTGAGGTTTTCTGCAGTATGAACCTAAGCCTCTGGCCTGGCTCTCCTGTCAACACATCTTGCCAGAAGACCTGCTGTGGGACAGGAACAATGGCAGAGAAGCCCAGGGATGCACCAAGGTAGATAATGTCACACTCACGGACGTGACAGGGAACAGTTGGCACCCTGTCCAGATCTGAGCCCACATCACCCTGCACCTCAGCCCTGGTGTCCGGCCCCTGGGAGGGAGCTGGAGCACTACGTCTAAGAGTCTCCGAGACACTGGCACAAGCTGGTGAGGCCAGATGACACTGACCTGGCTGCTGTAACTTTCAGCAAGTACCTGGAGCTGTGGCCATGACCCAAATCCCCCTGGAAACCTGTATTCTTGTTCATGGGACAGACATGAGCAGGATGGATACAGGCCAGAGCCCACCATTGGCTCCTGACTAATTCCAACTTGATTTATGAGCTCGATTGAACCATGAAGCTAGGGACCCAGGGGCCCTAGAACCTGCTCTGTGAGATGTAGATCCTACCAGATGAGATGTCGACTAGGTGGGACTGGGCCGCCAGTGCAGATGATGCCAGGTCCCTGGACTTAGGAAAATTTGCTCAAGACCTTTCCAGTCATCGGAAACCACCGAAAAGAGGATGGTGCACACTTTCTTGTAACAAGCAATCCAGATACCAGCAGTTATCCTTTCTATTCTATTTCTATGCATGTCAAACGTTTCACGAACCAAACTCACTAAACCTCCAAATTTGTTGCAGACTACTACGGGGATTTCCACCAAATCAGAAACAACACAGACATGGAGACGCATCAAAACCACAAGGATGTTTTACGTGTGTCAGGAGGGAGGCTGCAGAGGCAGGGAGTTAATCTCTCCATCCGCAGAAACAGGAATTCTATCCTGAAAAGCACACTGCCATGACGCTGGCTGCATCCCACAACACCTGGCACCTCTCATGGGAAGCCCAGAGAGGGAGGGGCCTCCAGACCAGTTTAGCTGAGTCTGCAGAGCGGGTATGTGTGTGTGGTGTTCACACTGCAGCGTTTCAAGTTGTGTGAGACTGCAGACTCCCAGGACAGCTGCTACAAATCAGGAAGACCCTATGAGCGGGACCATGAGGGCCAGGCGGCTTAGCAGCTCTCCTGTGACTTGTGTTACTCTAGCTAGGGACACAGAGCTGGCTTCTGGAGCCTACTGTCTCTAGAAAAGGCAGCAAAAAAGATAAGGGAAAGAAAAGAAAAAAAACACAGTATTTAAAGGTATGTCAGTCCGGTTAGACGAGGAGTCTTTGGGCTGACCGATCTGCCATGGACACAGCTTGTACTAGACAGACTTCAGGGAAGACAGATGCCGCTCAGGTGCTGGCACTTGTGGGCCGTGCCAAGAGGACAGGAGGAGGAGGAGGGGTGCCACAAGGGGCTTGGGTCTACAGGGACAGTTTTAGGCACATGATTTATAATACTTTGTGGACATCTAACAGGTTAATAAAATATATATTATATAAATATATCTCCTACTGTACACGCTGCCCTCCTGTGCAGCCACTGTCATGCCACTGCCGCAGCTCAATCAAGGTGAGCTGGGCGGAACCCAGATGCCCAAGCCCGTCCCTCCTGTGCTCCAAACCCGTCACCTCCACCCTGGACGGACAAGAAAGATAGCCAGGAACGGTGCCCCTGACTTGCTGATGAGTCACCGAAACATTACACATAGCCAGCACCTACTAGGGTGCGTACACACAGCAAATGGACAGAGAGAAAAAATGGAGAAAACCCTCCATCTTTTAATGTGGTCACTTGTCATTACCTCCATGGGGGACACAAAACAGCCTCTCTGGGAATCTGCCTGGAGCGTGCAGGGAGGCCAGGCGGGACACAAGTCCCCCCCAAGACCACACTAAATTTCTACAAGACACTGTCTCTGATCTGTACTGTGCTGGAAAATAAAGCCATGTGAGTGAGTCAGTCCCCTGCTCTCCCCATCTGCCTCGCAGGACCCTGCCCTCAGTCACTGCTCCGTTGGCAGAGAATTCTAGAGTAATGGCACCCTCAGCAGGGCTGACCCAGCTGGGACAGTCCCACACCATCCTGGGGAGGAAGGTAATGACTTCATCTGTCTGTACACTCAGAATCTGCAGATCTGTGAGCAGGACAGGACAGTGGACAGCTCCACTTCAGACTCCTGAGCAGCCCCCAGCCTGCCGGCCCAGCTCAGAGATGTCATACTGTACTGCACTGTGGTAAGGAGACAGAAATACCCACGGCTGTGAGACTATGACCAGCAGTGGCTCATTTTCGGTGAAAACTGGAAGCAAAACAGGACCTAAATCAGGCTGGTTAGTAGCTTCCCACTACTCAGTGGATTCCCTGGACTGGCATGGCCAAAGGTGTTGCTGGGAGATGAGCCAGACATCTCAGTGACCGCGTAGCGGGTAAGTGCGTCCTCTCAAGTCCTGCCTTCATCTGACGAAGCTACATGGAAGAAATAACCCTGCTGCCCAAGCCTGGAGGAGATGTGTTATTATATACATTTTTTTCCTTTCTTTAAAATTTTCTTTCCTTTTTTTGGTAGTTTTTTTAAAAAAGCATTTGAGTTGCAGGTCAGGTGAGTTGGTTCTGGAAGAAATGGTAGTTCTGCTGTAGGAGAGAGACTTGTCTACAGGCAGGTAACCCACATTCGCCAACAAGGTAACCACCGAAGTGGCTAGCTGCAGACACTGCGCAGATGGTGGCGGCGGTGGAGGAGGAAGAAGAGTAGAAAGACACTGTGGGCGTGGCCAAGTCTGGACAGGACAATGCAGTGGGCACCTGCTGCTGCTCTACCATGGGTGTTGGTGCCACTTCTTAGAAGGGGAAGGTGGAAGGGTTCACTATACAGGAGAGCTGTACAAACGGGGCACTGGGCAGGGAGTTCCTTTGGTGATCAAGGCGGCTCTACCTGTCCTTGAGCTCTCGTGTTACTCGCTTGGTGATCCGTCCACACATCAGACCGATCAGGAATAATATGCAGATGCTCCCACTGATCACAGACAGGATGTAGTTCTTTGATGGTGATGTCATCACTTGCATGGCAAGGTCGGAGAAACCATCTGCTGGGGCCACCTGGAAGGAGACACAGTAGTGTGATGGCTCTGGGCCAGTGGGCAGCCAGTAGTACTTGGTCTTATGTGCTAAGCAGCATAGTCACCCCACTTCTTTCATGGTCACCATCACTGCTAATACACGATTGGCCCCTGGGACTATGGATGTGACCACATCTACCAGGGGCCAGAGGCTACATGATTCCATTCATGTCATTTCACCTTGAGGCCGGAGGGCTGGTTCATCACGGTCACATCACAAGTGAAGACCTGTGGCCAGAGTCTGAGTGAGGACAGTTGGAGCACTGGTACAAGGCCATGGGGCTCATCTGTTTTATGTTCTTCATGTCTGTGGCCGCTGGACAGACATGTTGAGATGTACGGTATGTTCACTGTTCTGGCTTTGCTCCCCATTATATCACAGTGTGCAACAATGGTCTCAATGAGCTACATCTCTAAATTAGACTTTGTCCCACATTACTCGTGCACACTGACAGTCTGGTCACTCCTTGCCCTGTTGTGATACTTTCTCCAGGGACAGACCTCTGTGTAGCCTGCGACAGCAGTACCAGGGCTAAAAGGTTCCAGGAGTACAAGCAAAGCCTTTTTTCTGGAGTCTGAGTTAGGGTGTGTGGGAAGGGTCTGGCCCAGAAACACCTGGGTTGCTTCTATGTTCACCCCTACATACAGAGAACCGAGCCGGGAGGTGTGCGAATAATGAGATTTGAGTACCCACACTTCCATTGAGGAACAAAAACATACACTGAGTCACTCTGGGTACAGGAAGCAGCGCCAAGGAGCAGAAACCAACATAGGAATGGATAGTGAAGGATCTGTCTACTGCTTCATGAGGGAGATTTTTCCCTTGGTAGAAACAGTTGGACAGTTGCGGGATGGAGGGGTGTTGGTGACAAATAGGATCCTTCTTTGCCATTTCCCTTACATCTAGGTATGGAGACTTTCACTGGTTATTTACTCTGCCTTGATATTTTTTTGTTCAGAAAGCCTTGCTGTTTCCAGGCGGACCTTGAATTCCTGGGCTCACGTGATCCTCTTGCCTCAACCTCCCAGGTAGCTGAGACTAGAAGCACATTCCACTGTGCCTGGCTTGTTACCCCTGACCTTGAGCAGATGCATGACAGAGCTGGCCAAGGAGGCAGTCACTGTCTTGACCTAAGGTCACTGGGATGGTCTTGTCCGGTGTGAGTCAATGCAGAAGGATGGATCTAGAAACCTGAGGGATGTAGGACAAGCCATAATCTCTGAAGTCAGTTCCCTCCATGGTAAAGGAATGATCATCCTATTTATACCACCAGGATTTGAGGTTCCAAGTGTTTGGTAAACTACAGAGCAACGTACACAGGAAGCGTACGTGTGTAGGGGACCCTTTCCCTGGCCTGTCTGGCTATGCATCACACATCCAAAGCCCCTCTGCAGATATCCTTCTCCTTGACCAGGCCAGCTGCATGCTGGTCTTACATATGTACTTGATCTCCCAAAGGCTGGGTAAAATTATACAAATAAGCCTAAAGACTCTTGGATTTCTTTATTTTCTTATGGGCATGGTGCGTCTCACCACTGAGCTATATACTTGGTCCTAGCCAGGCAGTTTTAAAGGTTGATTTCTAAAAATACACATAGTGCTCATCTCCCAGCAAGGACAAGAAGTCTCTCAAAGAGATAGGAAACTAACAGAAGAGATGGCCACTTTGGACACTCTCTTGGTCTTTTTTTTTTTGACAGGGTCTCGCTTTGTAGTTCAGGCTGGCCCTGAGCTCATTATGTAGCCCAGGCAAGCCTGGAACTCAGCAATCCTGCCTCTGCCTCCCGAGTGCTGGGACTACAAGTGTGAGCCACCACGCCCAGCCTCTCTTGGTCTTACCTTTGCTGCATAACTCCACATTTCAATCCGATCATTGAGGCGCTTTTTGCACTCAGGTTGTAAACGTACCCTCTTATCCTCCAGGGCCTCCATCAAGCAGGACATTTCTGTGAGGGGAAATGGGTAAGAACAGTCCACAACTGCAATGAACGGAGATGTCTAATGGGGAGAAGGTCCTCAACTACCAGAAATCTCAGATCTTTACACTAGACAAAGTCAAATCTATTCCTGGGAACTTGATGTAACAAGTTCCAATCAATATGGTATGGGGTGGGACGCAGATGCCACAAGAGTCCTCTCTTATGTTCCCTGGACACACCAGGCTCAGAACAACTTAACCCCCAGGTCCTGACCTCACAGAAGCTGCCTACTATACCCTCTGTGGAGTCCAGGGAAGCTCAGTTTGGAAAATGGGGCAAGATGATCATGTGATGACTTAGTTTTTGGTTCTTTGGTTAGTAACTCAATCCTCTCCCTTCACCAAATCCTTAGCTCTGCTCCATGACAAGATCAGGTCAAACCTGAGGATTATTTCTAAAGTCATTCTGCCACCAAGGCCAATTTTAGCAGCGAGCAGCCCTCCAGAGGATGCTGCCTGTGGCTGGGCAGTGAAGTTGCAACTCCCAAGAAAGCACAGACAGGGCTAAGCAGGCACAGGGACTTACGGCGCCCGCGGCCAGGGGTGATGGCCGCACAGTGGTGTTTGATGTCCAGGGCACATGCTGTGTGAAGAACAGGATCCACAAAGATGTCTGCTTTGCTCTCCTTCAGCATGTTTAATACTTCCTAAAAGGAAAGGCCATTGTGGAGAGAGTTTTTGTAAAGGAGATGCATCAGAACTATTGCCTGTAAAAACTCTATGCAGACAAAACAGGGCGAGGCGAAGGGAGGGGAGGAGCTGTGGGGCTGCGTCACAGTGCAGACTTTTGGTTTCCAATTTAATTCACTAACTACTCCGAGGGATCTGCCTGAGCTAAGGAGAACCAGAGCTGTGTGTGACTGGAGGAGCAGACATTCTGTTATATCTTCTTATAACTTTAAAGCACCTATTATTATTTATCTGTGTAATATAGCCATAACTAAGAAATTTAAGAAAAAAATCTGAAAATCAGAGTACTGGGTCATAGATCCTCAAAACGAAATATAACATCTGCTTCAAGAGGAATTATTGAAATTTAAAGATGTTCTGAACAATGAAATTTTTTTTTTTTTGAGACAGTCTCGCTTTGTAGTTCAGGCTGGCCCTGAGCTCACTGTGTAGCCCAGGCAAGCCTCAATCTCAGCAATCCTCCTGCCTCTGCCTCCCGAGTGCTGGGATTACAGGCATAAGCCACCATGCCCAGCACTGTATGTGAGGGAGCGAACTCAGGGCCTTGCGCTTGCGAGGCAGGTGCTGGAACCACTGAGCTAAATCTCTGGCCCAATGAAATTCTTTTAAACAAGTTCAAGCTTTCTTTTCTTTTTTTTTTTCTTTTGAGACAGGGTCTCGCTTTGTAGTTCAGAGTGGCCCTGAGCTTAATGTAGCCCAGGCTAGCCTTGAACTCACAGCAATCTTCTTGGCTCTGCCTCCAAAAGTGCTGGGATTACAGGTATGAGCTACCACGCCCACCACTGTGGTGTGTGGTACTGATTGCTGGTGAGCATGAGTCACCACGCCTGGTACTGCGGTATGTGGTTACCAGGGATCAAACTCTGGACCTTATATTGCAAAGGAACTACTGAGCTAAATCCCAGCCCAAATATTATTTTCAATACAGCAAGAAAATGTAGGTTAGAAGGCATATTTTGATAAATTTGTTTTCCTCTGTGATGTCTCTCACTCTCTTTCTTTTATAGTTTTGTGAGACAGGGTCTGACTTTGTAGTTCAGGCTGACCCTAAACTCACTACATAGCCCAGGCAAGCCTCGAACTTGATGTAATCCTCTTGCCTCTGCCTCCAGAGTGCTGGGACTACAGGTGTGACCCAACATGCTTGGCTTATGTGACATTTCTGAAATGAACTAAATCTTTAGTTCCATTGATTTTACTTATGTATAGCAAGGTAGTATTTTGTTTGGGCACTGCATTCACAGGGCTGTAAACAATGGCTTAGTCATAGGATGAGACACAGCTGTCAAACATTAGTATAATGAACAAATATTTAAGGTCCAGAAGATGAAAGGTCGAGGACCAGATTAAGGCTGGGTAAGAAGGAACAACATACATTGCTGATCAGGGCCAGGTGTGGTGCACATGCCTATAAACCAGTGCTTGGGAAGCCAGGCAGGAAGATAGCATGTTTGAGCTCAGCCTGGGTATTGCAGTAACGTAGCAGGACTCAGTCTCAAAATAAAAAGTAGAACGGGCTTCCCAGCACTTGGGAGGTTGGGGTGGTGACAAATAGGATCCTTCTCTGCCAATTTCCTTACATCTAGGTATGAAGAATTTCACTGGTTATTTACTCTGCCTTGATCTTTTTTCTGTTCAGACAGCCTTGCTATGTTTCCAGGCGGGCCCTGAATTCCTGGGCTCAGGTGATCCTCTTGCCTCAACCTCCCAGGTAGCTGAGACTACAAGCACATCCCACTGTGCCTGGCTTGTTACCCCTGATCTTGAGCAGATGCATGACAGAACTTGTGGATAAAGCCCACCCGGACATGTTAGGAGTTTGAGGCTAGCCTGAACTACACAATGAGTCCCTGTCTCAAAAAACAAACAAACCAAACCAAACCAAGCAACAAACACAGTTGAAGATAAAGTTCAGTGGGTTCAATTCCCAGTATAGGTGGGGGTGGCAGTCTTGGTAGCACATGTCTGTAAAGTCTGTAGTCCTAGCACTTTGAGGAGGCTGAGGGAAGAGGGCTGTAAGTGTGAGCACAGCCATGGCAATTTAATGCCTAAGTAAGATCTGGTCTCAAAATAAAAATTTCTGGGCAGGCATGGCAGTATATGCCTATAATCTCAGCACTTGGGAGGTTGAGGCAGGAGGATCCCTGTGAGTTTGAGGCCAGTCTGGGCTATACAGTGAGACTCTGTTTTAAAAATGGCTGGGGACAGGGCTAGAGATTTAGCTCAGTGGTTCTGGCGCCTGCCTAGCATGCGCAAAGTCCCTGGTTCCATCGCTGGTAACCACATACAACAATACCAGGCGTGGTGACTCATGCCCACCAGCAATCAGTACCACACACCATAGTGCTGGGCATGGTGGCTCATGCCTGTAATCCCAGCCCTCAGGAGGCAGAGGCAGGAGGATTGCTGTGTTCAAGGCTTGCCTGGGCTACACAGTGAGCTCAGGGCCAGCCTGAACTACAAAGTGAGACCCTGTCTCAAAACAAAAACAAACAAAAAAATGGCTAGGGACATAGCTTGCTATGAAGATCCTGAGTAAATGACAGGAATAAAACCCCACCAGGCAGTAAGGTTTATGTTTTCAATTTTATTAGTAAGGAGAAGAGGCCATAATATTAAAGGAAGAATGGTAAAATGGGAGAGAAGCCAGGGGCAGTGGTGGGACTTACAGCCCCATCTCCTTGAAGGCTGCAGAACCATGTGAGCCCAGGAGTTTAGAGCCAGTTTGGGCAACATGAGTGCACACAGAGAGACAGTCAGACAGACAGACACAGACAGGGGGTGGACAAATGGAATGAGGGAAAACAGGAGGTGATTACCTTTTTACACATTTCCGTTTTGATCTTGAGCAGGTTGACCTTGAGACACTCCTCCACTTGACCTGTCTGCTCCTGGGCTGCTGCTTCTTCAGCACAGAGACTGGCAATCTGCTCAGGAGACAAAGGGA
>PVIC010026576.1:0-24447 GCA_004025085.1 Thryonomys swinderianus
GAGGCAGGCGCCGGAACCACTGAGCTAACCCTCTGGCCCCCCTATTATGTTTTTTTAAGGCAGGGTCTCACTATGTATCCCAGGCTGACCTCTAATTCACATAATCCTCCTGCCTCAATTTCCTGAGAGTTGGGATTACAGGTGTGCAACACCACACCCACCACGAGGCCCTGAATTTAGAAGAGGAAAGGTAAAGTTAGATAGCTCACAGTTCTGGGGGATCCAGGACCAGACCAGATACCTGCATTTGCCTTTGGCCTCTAGTGAGGTTGCCCAGTGGCCATGGTAGAATGTGTGTGTGAGCCCGGAGCAGAGACGGAATGGGCCCCCACGGCCCCTCCAAAGGCTCCAAGGAGATAAGACCTTCTGGTCAAACCACACCTTCTAAGGGTCCGCAGGACAAGCCTTTACCACGTGGTCCTAGACACTTGTCCAGACCATAGCTGGCTGAGAGTCCTCTGTGCACAGCCTCAGACTGGCACAGCACCCACACCCCGCCTTGGGAAAGTGCACTCAAAGCGTAGGGACACGCTGCAGCCATGCATACTTCTTTCCTTAGCTTTTTGCCACATAGGGCACACGTCATACTCCCTCTCTGCAGGACCTGGCACCTCAAACCACAGCACCCTTTGCCCAACCCCCAGGCAAAGCCAAAGTCTGGGACCAGCATAGCTCCCCACCCCCACTCAGGACACTAGGAATTGTTCTGATTTGTCTTCTGCCTTTCCATTTCTGCTGGAGGAGGTGCCCAGGCCCCCCCCCACACACACACACCGGGCCACACCCATAGCCAACACTGGGACCTGGGACACAGCAGTGGCCTCAGTTTTAGTCACTGGGCACCCTTAGAGACCCCGTGCACAGGTGCCTGAGGGCCACATGAGAAGTGGAAGCAGCCGAGGGAAGCGTTCATCATGGTTGCAGACTGGTGACCAGGCACAGCGCCTCCATTACAAGGACTGGAGCCTGTCATCCCAGCACTCAGGAGGCAGAGGCAGGAGGATTGCTGAGTTCGAGGCTTGCCTGGGCTACATAGTGAGCTCAGGGCCAGCCTGAACTAAAAAGTGAGACCCCTATCTCAAAAAAAAAAAAAAGATGAGAAGCTGGCAGAGGGGGTCTGGCATGGGTCTGACCTGTTCCCAGCCCCAGGCATGAAGATGACCTCGAACCCAATGCAGATCTTGTGCCCGTACTGTGGGAACTACGTCATCACGATGACCTCGCCCGTGCCAGGTCTGCTCACCTGGCTGCTGTGCACCGGCCTCTTCATATTTGGGTGAGCGGCCTGACCTAGGGCCCCACGATGGCCCTGAGTCTCAGTGTGGGGTGGGGGCACCTGGTGTCCTGCTAGGACAGATTAGTACAGGAGCAGCACCTGCCAAGCGGGTGACTCCAGGCCGGCTCTGCCTCGAGGCTGGGCCCGCCTGGAGGTCCATGGGCACAGGGTGGCCAGGGTGCTGCTCACGACCCACCTCTCGAGGCTGCAGGTGCTTCCTGGGGTGCTGCTTCCTGCCCTTCTGTGTGCAGGACCTGATGGACGTGCGGCACTCCTGCCCCGTGTGCCACCACAAGCTGTTCTACCACCGCCGCCTGTGACCCCCAAGGAATAAACGTTACTGACGCACGCGGGCGTGCGCGCTCTTCACTGTGCCCTGTGGGTTGCGGGCCCAGGCGAAGAAGGGCGGCCTCTTCTCTCCTGCCTGGAACCCTCGGGGACTCAGTGGCGCTCGCTGGGCTCAAGGTCCAGCTCCCCCTCTGGGGTCCGCAGCAGGGGGACCATCTCTCACCTGCTGGGGATCAGTACCTCCATCCCCTCCTCCTCCCTGGGGCTCACCCTGGACCCACCCCATCTCAGCCTGGCGTCCAGAGCCTCCCACTGCCCCTCGAGGGCATTCAGCTCCTTCAACCCCTGTCTGCAGCCTCTGGCGCTAAACTTCTTCTCCAGCCTCCATCTCTTCCCTGGACTGCAGCGCCCTCCAGCCCCGCCCTGCCCTCCTCATGGGCCCGGCCTGCCCTCTGCTCTCTCCCCAGGGATCCTGCCCTCCCCGCTGGGTGGGGACCACACGACTCTCCTCTCACCCATTTCACCCAAGGCAGCCTTTGTGTCCCGTCCTTTGTCCCTGCCCCTCCTCCCTCCTTTTCTCCTCCAAGGAGGAGCTGTCCCAATAGGCTCCCTACCTGGCCCCTTCTGTACTCACTAGCAGCCAGTGGTCCACTCAGGGTGAGGACAGTTAACACGGGCAGCTTGGATCAAACTGAACTCCTGCTACAACCCGACACCCTCAGACTAAATTGAACACGCGACTGCCCAAGGGCACCTGGGAACCTGCTCCTGATTCCCCAACTCCAGCCAGCCAGAACCAACTGCAGCTCACACCCATCCTGGGCCACTGCAGCTTGACAACTTGTCCCTCGCCCTGTGCTGTCACTTTCCCCGGGCACATCTTGAGCTCCTGGCAACCCCAGAACCTGGCAAGGACAGAAGTCAATGAGAGCAGAGAGGTGTCAATCTCCCTGCTGCCCTGGTAGACTCCCCACTGGCCCAGGCCTAGTCCTTCAAGCCTTCACTTCCGCAGCCTGGCTACATCGTAGAGGGGCTGTAGGGAGGTGGAAGGCCTCAGGGTGGCTTCTGAGTGGGGAAAGGAAGATCTGTCTGGAGACCAGGACAGCGAGAGGCATGGGGTAGAGGAAAATCAGGTACCAACCCCATTCTAAGGATAGAAACCAGAGCCTTGGAGAGGGGAGAGGGAGACACAAGAATTAAGATGCACTATGAACACGGGCCAGCTCCCCACAAGGAACACAGTCATGTACTACAAAGATGTACTTAAAAACAAGAATGCAAGGCATCTCACATGCTAGGCTAATGCTTCCCACTGACCTACAGTCCCATGCTCCCAGCCCCCCTTTTTCATGCAGTACTGAGACCTGAACCCAGAGCCTGAACATTAAGCTACATCCTCAAGCCTCAGAAGTTTGAGCCATGGTCTTTTAAGTTACTAAATTTCCCAGGCTGGGCTTGAATTGTGATTCTCCTGCCTCCACCTCCTAAGTAGCCAGGAGTCTACCTAGGTGTGTGCTAACACCAGACCCAGCCGAAACAGATTTTTAAATTTTGTAATATATAAAAAATATCATGCTGTCCATCTTTAAGGTGAATCTCATTGAAAAATAGATATGAGGGAAGAATTAGGGGAAAGGAAAATAGGCAGATGCCAGCCTGTGACTCTACGGCCACCTGCACCATGATGGGCTTCATCATGATACCCATATCCAGCCCAGAGCAGGCACCAGCCTATGACCCAGAAGCCCAAGCCAGAGCAATTTGTGACAGTCCAGTAACTGGACCATTGGGCAGAAGCTCAGTCGTATCTACTCTGCACTCCTGTGTCAGTGAGGAAAGGTGCGGGTCGCCAGATCGTACAAGACACGGTCCACGCAGATAGTCAACGGTCTCATCTATACATGCTGATCCCATAAAGAGACCCACTGCCACTGCTGCCAACAGAGAGGCGGCTCATCATCAAGCCCTCACGCTGTGTCGCTGTCCGCCTCAGTCACGGGTCAGGCAATGTGCGACTTCTAGTTCTTGTCCAGTCAAAAGGGCTGTAAACAGGAATTTTGAATTGGTTCAGGATGTTGAGGCAGCCACAGCCCAACCAAAGACACAAAAGAGGACTTCCAGAGCTGCATCGGAAAGTGGCAAGAAGGGTGGGATCAATGAGTTCAAATTGGTATGGGGGAATGATGTAATACATGTTTAAAAATTTCAAACAGCATTTTCTCAGACGACCTACAACCCACAGGATGGCATCAGCAGCAGCAGGGGCTCCTGTGAGCAATTAAGTGAGATAGGGCTAGGCAGGTCTTCACACCACACCTCACACCAGCCAGGGACAGATCTGAATCCCCCAGGCTGCACCTCGGCCGTCTCCACTTGGCCAGAGACAACTGGGAGCCCCGAGTGCAGAGGGGCCCGTGCAGGACCAGCACCCGCACTGCCGCACCCAGACACAGGCTGTCCTGGTGGAACCCTTAGAAGGTGAGGGTCTGGTGCATGCCAGCGTGGTGAGTACCAGAGCCGAGGGAGCCCTGTGATTATTGGGACGCAGAGCCAGGTCAGCACAGGGAGAGGGAAAGCCCTGGGATAGACACGCTGTGACTGGCCCAGGAGAGGCTGTGGGACCTCACGTGGGTTGAGGGCCAGCCTCGGTGGTGCAGGGAAAAGCCTTATCTGGATCCCGGTGGCGCCCAGAGGTGCTCAGCCTACAGCAGCAACAGTCACGGGCACCTGGCCTGGGCTGAACTGGTCCACAGGTCGGGTCACCCGGATGAGGATTTCCACACAGGCCCTGCAACAGGAATGTCCGCCTGCCCACAGCTCCTCTGACATCAAGCACTTGGCCTCTGGCTTGCGGTGGGCAGATGGCCACCAGGTCCTGTCTCAAGATGGCCCTGCAGCTTGAGTGGGTCCCCGTTGGGCCCTGCTCCTGAATCAATTGTGAAGTTCCGTCTATCCCTGGCAGCACCTTTTCCTGACCCAAGAGCAGTCCCAGAGCCTCGGAATGGAAACTGCTCCAAGGTAGTAAAATGTCACTTTAAGTGGCAGAACTCATTTGGAAAATCCAGACTTCCCAGCTGCTTCTGTCCACGGCATCCATCTGGTCCCATCCCATCCTCGTGACAAACCCCCGCCCCCGTGCGCTCAGCCTGAGGCACCTGTTTGATTCAGGATGTTGGCCACAGTTCTGTTCTCTCCCAGCTCCCCAGATGCCTGTTCCTGACCATAAGATCACAGTCCCCTCTCTGCTTGGCATGTACTTCCAGCTCCTTGTGACTAATATTTGCAAAAGATGCTGATGCCAAGATCCTGGCTACTGTGCCTTGCCACCCACATCTGGTCAGGCCGGAGCTGAGATAGGACTAGATGCTGCCTGTTATCACAGGCCAGACTAGGAGGGCACAGTGCAGGCTGGGTGAGGCTCAGCTGCATACCCACCCCAGCCTGGCAGCGGGCAGTGGTCCAGCTGTGGCTCCCACCTCCGGCAGACTCAGGGCTACACTGCAGGGCCATCAAGCCAGAGGGAGGCTTGAGCAGCATCCGGGACATCTTCAGCCCTTCACACCAGCACCCTGGCTGCGGCAGGAAGGCTGACACCCTTCCCTGGACATCTGATGATGTGCTTTCCTCTACCTCCTGCCCTACCTTAAGGGCAACTTTGCAGGAACATCCTTGAAAGGGCTAAAAGGACCCACTCCTTTCTGGCAGGAGGGACAGATGGATGTCAGCCTTACTACTGGCTAGTGTGTGGCTCAGGAGTAGCCTGGGTCCCTCTGCTGATCCACGACACCTGGCAGTGGCCTCTGAGGCAAGAATGGGCCCTACCTCCAATCCACACAATCCTGCTCCCAAAGTCCTTCAAGGGTACCCAGGGGCCTGTTTCCCGATCATAGTTAAATGTAGCAAAGCGTAAGTCAAAAGATGCCTGAACTCCCACTTGCCCCACAGCAAAGAGCTTTCATGAGGTTCTCACCCAGGAAACAAACAGCCCTGATGACTTCCCCAGGGAAAATGCTGGTGCCAGCACCAGGTCAACAGAGCCCCTGAACTAACAAGGCACAGAACGCCATGACCCCCTCACCCCCATCCGCATTAGACACGTGATTAAAGAGAACTACGGGCACTGCTGGGGACAACATGGACAGTGCATGCCACTACGACCAGGGCAAGATGAGTGGTCCCAACCTGACATCCGAAATGTGTCTATCTTTCAGAGAAGCAAGGTCCAGCCCTAGGGTCACTAGACCTGCTCTCCCCCGGAGAGGCCCTGGGTTCCCGATACTGCTTGGGCTCCTTTTCCTCTAGCCCAGGGCATGGCAAGTCCTAAGAGGCCTACTGGGTGTGATACGTCCCCTAGGGCGGCAGTGTGGCCACAACAGCAAGTCCATAGCTAGTGGGAATTCTTTTCCCCACCACAAGGCCCCCCGAGAGACTGAGGCCATAATGCGGTAGAATAAAACCACTCAGAACTGTCTTCACTTACCTCCCCTCAGTAAGCCCTGACTCTATACAGTGCTACTGCTCATCTTGGCTTCTCCTTGGGAATGTGGATCCAAACCCAGACCTCGACGTGACTCCCAAATAGCCACAGGCCTTGGAAGGGGCAGTGCAGGCCGTGCACCCCAAGAGGTGAGCACTTCCTTAGGCAGAGGGCACCCCTGGAGCCCCATCCTTCCCAAGACCCACCCACCCTGGGACACAAACTGCCCCTTTACTAGCCCTGTGGGCGGTTGTGACATCTGGACAGCAGTGTCCTAACACTTCTGCTCAGAGCCAGTCGTCCCTGGTGAGCAGCTGGAAACACCGGTCACGATGACTGCTGGCTAAAGCACCAGGAGAGACGGTGATTCCTGTCATAGTAGCTCTAGAGAGTTGGCGGGGGATCCTGGGACAGTCTTCATGCTACAAAGCAAGAGCCTGAGTACAAGGACCCACTGGTGGAACCAGCGGACTCCTTCGGCACTCCTGGAGATGTCCACGGAGGCCACACTCCAGATCTGAGGCACAGCACACACATAGCATTGGGAGAGGACGCAACCTGATCAGGAGGGAGAGCTCTCTTGCCTTAAATTCAGGAAGCTCCACTCTTCTCTCCCCAAACCCAGTTGAGTGAATTCAAGCACCTGGTACCTGAGTTTGCGATACATTAAAATATAGATGCAGCACACACACACAATGGACACAGTGAAGACATTCTCTGAGAAGTCATTTAATATTGTAGGGACAGCAGTTTTAGTTACCTAGGACTCTTAACCGATCCCGCAAAGGCTAGAAAAAACACCCAGGTGATCATGTGCAAACTCGATGCGAACTGCCACCCCGTAACCAGCTGCTACTCATCCCGCTCAGCAGAAGCGAGCTCAGAGCAGGAAGGCACACACCTCACAGTGCAGACAGGGCAGAAGCTGCTCTGAGAACAGAATGGCTCAGACCAGGGCCGGAGAGCTACCCAAGGGTGGGTTGTGGGCTCCGAAGAGGCTGCCGCCCTGGGGCACCTTCCACACCCAGCACCGTTGTCATTGCAGCCCTACACTGGTCCTGCCTTTGAATGGTTTTTAATTTCTTATGCCCAAAAGTGACTGTCATTAAAGGACATGTCATGCTCCCACCGCCCTCTGCCACCCTGAAATCAAGAGGGGAAAATGACACCACTTTACAACATGGCCAATGTGCAAATGCTTCCCAGGCCAATCCAGGGTTTGCAGAAATCTTCCTGAACTTCCATGTCACTCACTGTGTTATAATTTTTGTAGAAAATTTTATTCAACATACAACATTTTCCAGCAAAAAGGCAATATACAGGAAGAGTTGTTGTACACCGCTGCTACAGAAACAAATGAAAAATATTGGAAAAGGAGGAAAAGAAGTGTGATCTGCTGATTCTATTTTACTGCACTCAAAACTAGACACGCAGCTGGCATTAGCTCCAAAGTAAAAGGGAATGAGGTTGGGTAGAAATAAAGCCACACACAGTGAGTATCCAACTTGCAGACTCACCCAACAAAAAGCGACCTCCTCCCGGTGACAAATTGTACATGTTCATCCATTAAATATACAATTTCATTTTTCCTTTCTCTTTAACTTTTTTTTTTTTTTTAACAAAGTCAACAGCTTCCTAATGAGTGAGCACGCCCCTCTTGTTAACAGGCTCTGTCCTTCTGTCTGCTCCACTGCCTCAGATTTCTATTTATCATCCTTTCACCTGCTCACATCAACTGTTGAGATCATTAAATTTGCCAAGAGGCAGCAGAATAAACCTTAATTGTATTTAACAATGTTGTCAATTTAATAAAAAGACCCAAAATTGTCTGTCGGGACTGTACTCAGCGCACCCACTTTGCAAACGGGCTGCAGGACAGTAGTGGCTGACGGAAGAAGACGGGCTAATTAAAAGAGCCCAGGCAGCTGAAGGGGAACCCGAGGAAGGGCCGACAGTGCACACAAGGAAGGAAAGAGCGCTATTTATTAGGTTGTGAGTTTCTCTGTTTGCCTTTACAGATGCACAAAAGGTCATTGGAAGGATAACTGAAGGGAGGAAGTCAGACGAGCCTGCACACCAGACAGGGCCGTGGCAGGCGGGCAGCCAGGACCCCAGGCAGCAAGGCCAGCCACCCACACAGCCCAGGACCTGTGTCAGGACACACGTCTGGGAACCTCTCCTCCCATGCGCTGACAGTCACCTTGCATCGTGGTTACCATAAAATAACTCTCATTGGCATCCAAGCTTTATAAAAACACCTTCATTTTGCTCAAAAAGGGCAGTCAATAGATACAGAGAAGCCAAACTGAACAGCCTCAACAAAATAAAATTAACATCAGCAGCAAATCCTCTTGCTGGAGACTTCGGCTAGAGTGCACGTGTACCAAAGTTCTACGGCTGTTAAAAAGGGGCACACATCCACACGCTGTCCCTCGTCTTCAACACACTGGGCAGAAGTCAGTTGTGGATTTTAATAGCCTTTTCAAGGTACGTGTAGCGACTCCTCTTCGGGGCTTTGTTGAAGTGGTCAAGCCCTAGCCAAGGCCGAGGATGAGACATGTTGCCTGGTGAGGAGAGAAAAACAGGAAGTGAGACACATACTGATCCTGAGCCCCGCGTCCTCAGGGACCAATCCAGACCCCTGACTCCAAAACGGCCATTTGTCCCCATGATCTGGAGTATGACAGGATGCTGGCTCCCCAGGTCTAAGCCTTGTCCCCAGCTGGTAAACACCCTGGAGGCACCGAGAGCAGCCTGAGGCAATGGGTCTGGTGCTCAGCTACTGCTGCTGCCTGCCAAGGGCTTCCATGGACAACGACCGCAGCTTCCGGACACCACTCCTCCACTATGTCTGCCTGGGTATGCAGGTGCCAAGAGCCAGCGCATGAGCTCAGGACCGTCCACTCCTGCCCATCACACCGCCATTAATGGAACCCCTTCTAGTGAGAGCTCTTACCAGGCTGCGGCTCAAAGTCTTTCAAATTTACTTCGTACTCATCTTCATTAATGTACTGGTGCCGGCCCATCATTACAATTGCAAACTTAAACTACAAGACAAAAATCAAAACTCTTCCATTACTTCTGTATATTGGGGAAATGCATACCTCTGGTGGGAAAAAAAAAAGCCACATTGCTTCACTAGACTGGTCTGAGCACACGGCCCCAGAGGTGCACACCTTTTCAAACTCCTTCTCCTGGATGTCCAGCAGGCTCTGGATACGCTTCATAACTTCTCTGAAATGCTCGCCCTGGAAGGCAAAGTACATGAGTACTTACAGCCCACTCACAGGGCCACCCTGCTGGCCCCACACAGCAGCCACCAAGCCAAGAGCCTAGATGAACAACAGCTGTTCTCACTGCCCCGGACACTCAACCTACTTCATCCTCTTACCTGGTGTATCCTCAGTAAAAATGGAATTCCAAATGTCCCGAACACTTCCTTGTGGAAATGCGCCACTGTGATCAGCATCTCATTTTCTTTATCTATGTCTACCTGGTCCAAAGGTATTTCCTGGGGACACATTTCAAATAAGAAAGGTTTAAGTGTAGTTACTGCAAACAGACAGCTTCGTCTAACCTTTCACATGCCAACAAGGTCAGACCAGGCAGTCACTTCCCCCAGGGACATCCTGTGAGTGTTCCTCCATGAAAAGCTCGGTGCTTTCTGGGAGGTCTGAGTCCCCAGTGCCCTGGGAAGGAGCCTGCAGGATGCTGATGTTCTCCTCCTTCCTTCCCAGTGCCAGACACACGGCCGCCAGGTCTCCCCAGCTCTGTCCCTGCCATGCTCCTGGTGTGACATGCACCCTGCCAAGAGCCCAGAGCACCGAGGCAGCAGTGAGCCTCAGCGGAGGCCCAGGCTCACCAGTGAGGTCTGCCTCCAAGTAGATTATCTCAGCTGTTGTATTACAATTTTATTTTTGCCAAAATGCCTCAAGAGATCTAGTCAGAACAATGAGTTTAGAGCCAGAAGATCATCTAACCCTTTTCAGAAGAAATAAAATGTAATTATTCTTATGAAAATGTCACAGCTCTGAATTCAGTAATGACCTTTCTGCTTGTGCTTCTGCTTTCTCCATGAGCCTAGTGCCCACACTCAAGGGTGTGGTCTAGCAGAAGAATAGCCTTGTGTGCAAAGCCAGCCTGGACCACAGAGTGAGACCCTAACAAACAACCCTAAAAACTGACCCTATATGCTTCTACTCAGGAGGTCTTCAGACTACAAGGTAGTACAACAATTGAGGGGAGCAGAAAGTGGGAAGTTAGTAAGAATATGACTAACCCCCAGAGGGCACTTGAACTATAGGTGCATGAACAAAACTAAGGCCTCCTATCACCTTGCTGTGAGATTCCTTCACACATCACGCAGGCTGGCCCATTTCAAGGGTCAAGATATCTCAGGGCCAACAGAGGGACAGTTACCTCTATTCGAAATGTTCTACTTGTTGCAGGAGATAAACATTCTAATAATTCATCTTCTTGATGCACACCAATAATTTTGTAGCTTACAATTTCTAGCAGCCTAAAATGAACAACAAAACAAAAAAAGGGGGGGGAGTAAGATATATGCTTATGTAAGAAAATATAATTCACTGGTAAATTATTTGTCTGCCATGCTACCAAATGTTTTGTTTTTTGTTTTAAATAAAAGGACTGGAAACATCAGAAGCAGGGATGAAACACAGGATGCCCAAGAGTCTAAGATTAAAGGACTCGATCTGTACTCAGGTGGAGGTAGAGGAAGTGGCCACACATGAGCCAGAGACGCTGCATGTAGTTCCTGAGAGGTGAGTTGCCTTGCCCCACCAGGAATCCAGGATGCACACGAACAGGCAGGTGCATGTTCTTTAGACATCACAGGTGCTCTTTAGGTAATACTGTAGTCTCATTCACTGATTAAAGCCACAAGAGATCTAGTCAGAACAAATGTCATTTGTCCTTCAAGCTAGCCTTAAGGCAAAGAGGTACTAATGGCGTCCAACTCTTGGAAATAAACACTGACCAACAAAGCTTGGGCTGCCTTGTCTGCGTGCTGTCTAAACTGAGTGCTAGTCAGTAGTTCCGAGACACACACTTGGGACTGCATCTCAAATATGACCAATAGTTGCCTCTTCCAGTTTAGGTAGGTCCGTCATCTTGAATCATATACTTCCTCGGCATGGTTTGTTTTTAACCCAAATCTCACCTTTTGACTATAATTCAGTCATATCAGAACACCAGGTGGGGAAAGTGGCTCAACTGCTTAACGGTTTACAGCAAGCGTCTCCTGGGCAGTGCCTTTATTTACATGGTGACTACACCTCGAGCTTCATCTGCACAGGCGTCACTTCCACCAGCTGACTCTTGTACTGAATACATTTGATAAAACTGTCACTATTATATTTCTTTTCTCTTATAAAAGTTAATGAAAAAATACAATTTTCGGTCATCCTGTACTTAAATTGGATTGGTAAGTGTTTAGCCAAACCTCTCCAAAAACACTAGCTTCATCAGGAGAATTTGGCAGTAATGTAGACAGATGGGTTCTATTTGGGTCAATTTCCATTAATGCACCTGTAAAACTTAGTACAGCTACTCCCAACCCCTTTCAAAAGTCTCAAAAAATACTTGATCCCCCCAAAATAAATAAATACTTGCCTGAGTTTCCCTGATGCTTTTTCACCAAGCTCCACAGCCTTTTTACATTCTTCCAATAGGTCCCGGACACAGCCATGCTTATCTGGATATAGTGTTATTTCCTAAGAAAGGGCAGAAGGATACCAATACTTTAAAGAAAAGTCACAGTTCTGTAGTAATGTACATGCAGAGGAAAGTACTGTGATAACTATTCAAGTTCTCTGACTGGATCGTACTGTGTTCATTTACTTTCTACTTCAGATGGACCAAGGATTGATGGGAGGTTAGGAAATGAGGCCTCAATGCAAAGAAACCAAAAAGATACCAGCCCATAAATAAGAGCCAGGTGATTTGACAGCTCAACTTGGCAGTTCTACACAGGTCAGTGTGCAAGCCTCAGATTCTCTGACAATGAAGAGCTGGAATGCCTCTGCTTAGAGCAGTGGACAATGCTCAAGCAGCTGAGGTAGGCAACGTGGGCAGCAAGACGGCTGCAGAGCCAGCGTCTGCATCCCAGGCAAGGATCTGGCAGGTGGGGCACAACAGTTTGAAGATGATCCTGTAGGGGCCACTGCCCCAGGTTGGAGTGAAGGACAATATTTCTTTTGTGTTTTAGTTGAAGTCTTAAATAGTAGGCAAGCTCTTGTAAAAGTAAAAACTCAGAGTATTAAGAAAACTTACCTCTTCCCTAAATTGGCTGTTCAACCATATACACTTAAAACTTCGCCTGTTCTCAAAGTCTGTGATTTTCATCTTAAGCTATTAAGAAAAGAGACACTCAGGTTAGACATGCTGCTACAAAAGCTCAGGGCTTCTCTTTGTTTCCAAGTTACATTAATTTGAACTCATACCTGCTGATAGTAAAGTTTCTTAGGTTGTCTAGGCTTGAAGAATTGTAGAAGATCTCTTAAAGTACCTTCATAATTATGTCTAAGAGGATTACCTGGGCCATCCCTATAACTACACAAGAAAAGAGCATATAAATAAATGACTTATTTATTGGCCTACAAAACATTTGCTGAGTAAGCATAAAAGCAAACCACACCCTCACAGCTAGACTTGAATTCAGGCCTGTCTCAGGGTCCAACTTCGTATTCCCCATCTCCGAACCCGAGTCCCTCTTGCCAAAATGCACCATGGCTCTCTGCTCTCACACAGGACCCAGAACACTCCACAACTGAAGTGCCACTGGACACAGGCTGAGTGGCTGCGGGATGGATGAGGCTGCTGATGCCTCTGACAGCTCTGGGCAATGTGGGTGGGATGTGTGGTGGGGACAATTCTACATCTCACACTGTGTGAGAAATGGCATGATAGGTGCAGTGGCTACCGGCTATTTCTTAACACTGGTTCTGAAAGCTCTGGTGGGCTACGGAAAGCACGCATCGCACAGCGTTCAAGTGTCCGCGAGTGGCTCACCCTTGAGACTTGAAGAACTGGAGCAACATGGGGTCAGTGTTGAGCCTCTGTGCAACAGTCTTTGCGACCTGGAGACAGGAACGATCAGGAGACAGAAAAGGAAGGCTCACGTTTGGGGGCAAAAACTTGACCTAAATTTCTATTAATTACTTGGCTACATTACTAAGGAAATGTTTTATGAAGAGCCTGAACTGAAAATTCTCCTAGAAAGTAATTCTAGAAGGAATTACTTAGCAGGAATGTGCTAACCTCAATACACCTCCACAGGAGTGGGCTCTGCGGGGACAACTTCCACCAGGGCTTTCGCTATTTTAAGCTGCACATATCTGATGGGATGACAGTTCCATGTACGTATACAGTGCACAGTGGCTTCAACTAGGGTAATTAGCATTTCCATCTCCTTGGTGTGGGGAATCCTTCAAAGTAATTTAGTTTTCACTTTCTTTTTTTTTTTTTTGAGACAGGGTCTCACTTTGTAGTTCAGGCTGGCCCTGCAGTTTTCACTTTTAATGATGAAGCATATCAGCTTTATTCTCTGAGGACTATTTTTTAATGGTAAGTACTTGGCATGTTGTAACAGAAGATTACCCCTTAAGCAAAATTATGCCAAGGTCAGAAATAAATCCTCATGGGATAGAAAGCCAGGTTTGGTGGCAGATAGACAGGGAGGCAAGGGGAGCTCAGCACAGGTCCTGGGCTGCACCAGAGTCCACATCAGACATGGGACTCTGCCCCTGTTTGAGAACCAGAGCCACAGGTGGCTTCAACAAGCACTTCAAAATAAACAGATCTTGGGTGGAATCTGAAAAAGGAAAGCATATTTATTAAATACCTGAAAGTAATTCATTCTGTTTGATAGGGTAACCACAAATCCAGGGTCATTGGGGATTGTTTTATCACAGAAGATGACGTCAACACGGTGGTAAAGGTCTCTGAAATACTCTTTTGCCGTTGGTAATTCACTGTTATCATTTTCGGGATCATCCCTAAGGGGAAAGAGTGCAGGCTGAATGGAGGTGCATGACAGACACTAACTCAAAACACACTATCCCCAGTGTACCCTAAAGAAGGGTCCTGCTACAGGGTGCTAGGCGCCCACCTCTGCTGCCTTCATAAGAAAGCAACCCCTATGGATGGGCACCTAACAACACAGCATGTGCCACTTCTGGACAGAGCAGGAGGACAGTGCTCAGCCTATGAGCCTGGTGGACAGCAGTAACCGCCTATGGCCAGGAACTGGCAATAGAGGTGCTTTTGGACACATCATCTCTAAAACCACACAACCTGCCAGGCGTGGTGGCTCATGCCTGTAATCCCAGCACTTGGGAGGTAGAGGCAGAAGGACTGCTGAGTTTAAGGCTTGCCTGGGCTACACAGTGAGCTCAGGACCAGCCTGAACTACAAGGCGAGATACTATCTCAAAAAATTAAAATATTAGGGGCTGGGGATTTAGCTCAAGAGATACTGTGGCAACCTTGGATGCACGAGGGCCCGAGTTCAATCCCTGGTACCACAAAAAAAAATTAAAAATAAAATTAAACCACACAACTCTAGTCTACCTGTTGACAGATTTAAATGGGTTACCAGAGTAGATGAACTATAAGAAATTACGTGTCAAGCATCTTTTCATCCCCTGCTCATTAATGGCTACCAACTTCACTGTAGGCATTTTAGGGTTTTGGGGGGGACAGGGTCTCCTCTGTAGCCCAGGTTGGTGGCCGTGAACTCACAGCAACCTTCCTGCCTTAGCCTTCCAAATGCTAGAATTACAAGCATATGCCACCATGCCCAGCTCACTGTAGACATTTTAGGAAATTAATAGTTTTAATGACAAAAATCTTTACTGGCCCCTAATTCAAAACTCAGAAGAGGCCAGTTGTTGTCAATACTCTGAGTTGCTTTGAGCAAATGATACCTCAGGGTCTACACAGACCTCTCTGGGCTCTAGGACTGATCAAAAGACTTCTGATATTAATACTTTACAAGGTGAAAGAAATTAGCAAAAAGTACATACTTCTGAAACACTATAATGTCACCATCCATGAGTTCATCAAGGGCTTTATCAAGAGACACATCATAGTCCTGAATTCTCTCTGTTAAATTCGGTTTAACTTCCTATAATAAAAGATACAAGATGGTTACACTGCAAAACTTCAGCTTCTGGAGCAGATGAGACTACATGCATTGTGTCACCGTTTTTAGCTCACCTACATCTTAAGTTAAAGCGCCAATGGGAAAAATAGATCACTACTAATAGAATCTAACAATCATGGACCCTAAATAGGCAAAAATACAAAATTTAGGTACGTATACTTCAAGATCACTAGGGGCCCCAGGTTAACTACCAACTTTAAGCAATAATGAACAGGATCAGAGAGCAAACCTCCCCCACCCCCCGACCACTAATAATACACTGACTCTGGAAAAGGAAACCATCCAAACCTCATAGAGGATAAGGCTAGTATCTTGGATAAATCCTGCTCTGTCACACATGACTGGGAGCAAGTCACCTAGGACAAAGGAAAAAGGGTTAATTCACAGCTGCGACATACTGAGCGTATCTACTCAAAAGGCAAATGCAGTGGTGACTTACGTATTTTACAGGATATGGGTGTGTAGATGTGCCCACAGTAATTCAAGCTCCGGGTTTTGGGGTCGTACATCTTCAAAAATAACATGACATCATCTACAAGTTGATGAACAGGCTGTTAGGGTCTTAACACTCAGAACAATGTTTAAAAAAGGCAACAACAGCAACAAAAAATCCCACTAACAGTAAACTTAGGAGGACAGTACTAAAAAGGACTGTGCAAGCTCCCTCCAAATTACAACGTCAGGTGAGGGTTATTCAACAAGTCTCCAAAATCTCTGAACTGGGGCAAATACTACATGTGTGCAGTAAGCTTAGCAATCCCAACTTTGTGACTTAGCATTAACTAGCAGGACAAAGAGGCATGGGACATATGGTGACAGTCCTGGACCTTTACCAGAGGTGACCCTCAAAGGGATAAAAACCTCTGATTTACAAGGACTAGCCTGTTTGGAAAATTGGAAGACAGCTACCCACTCCGAGATAGGCAGTGTGTGGTACTTTTAGTACTACAGTCACAAACAGGCCACGTGGCCCATGGAATCTGTACTGTTTTCTACTTGACCCAACAGGACATCTGTGACCCCTGCCCTGTCTGATCTGATCAAACTGACGGGCGTAGTCCAGGGCCGATCAAAGATAGGACAGGCCATCCCAGTACCACTTTGCAGGACACTACTGCCAGTACAGCACCTGTAACTCCAACACAAAGCCCTTCAATACACAAAGAAGGTTCACCCATGTGCTCAGAACAATCCATGAGTCCACCTCGCCTGCTCTAAGTGCAGCCAGGCATTTGTGGGCACTTACGATCTTTATCAAACTTGGGTAATGTTGCTCCACTAGCAGCCAGCTCGGGATCAACTGTTTCCAGGAATATTGTCCAAGGGTTTTCATTATCACTGAGTTCAATCATCTATTTCCAAGAGAGATGCTGATTTTAGAAGATTTTAATGGCTTAGTGGACAGAGTGAAAACTATACTTGATCACTGCAGAAAATGTCCAATTCTACCAAACTGGACCATAAGGGAAATAAGGTCACTAACTGGAGAGGACAAAAGCCTCTGCAGAGTCCACATGAGACACCCTAGGATCAACAATATTTACTGTTTTATTGCCGTCAGCTTCATTATCTAACATTGCTGGTCGTTTTGTTCCATTACTCCTTGCTTGCATGGGCCATAACCGAATTTGATCTTGTGGAAATCCCTGGGGAAAAAATTTAAATAAATTAAAACAAGCACATATTTCAACTTTGTATCACACTTCAATGCTTCTGTGATGGAAAGATATCATCTATAACCCCTCTTCTCTGAGATCATTAGCTTGCCAGGGCTCATGTCCTTTTTACACAGTGATGGTGAAATGACGCTCACATGTAAATCCCAGAAGAAATACACTCTGAATCCTGCGGGATTCTCTGTTCTAGTCTAGGCTTGGTACTGTGCATACTCCCTCCTGGACAGGCCCTGTGCCCAGGTTGGCACCTCACTTTCAGGCAACGCCAGGACACAATCCCCAGCCCCATGGGCAGCTGGTCTGTGAGGGACCACGGAAGAAAGGGCACTGAGGGCTGGCACTCACCATGGTCTGGGAGAGGCTCTGGACAAACTCCGCCAGGGAAGAGTTCTTCAGAACCTTGAACACAGTGTATCTCACTTTTTCTTCATCATACATGTCGTTTCCTTGGTGGCCACAAAATTGATCTTCTGCTACTATCTGAAACAGACCAACACAGACCAGAGCTGACAACAGATATAAAAGACAAGTCATGCTGGACACACTCAAACTACCCATACTTCAGCCTCAGCAGGGGACAAGCACTCTGGAGTGGTCAGAGGGAAAGAGGCACTAGAGAAGATGAGGGGACATTTCGCTGCATGCAGGTCTCCCATTTGCTGCTCTCCTCTGCCACTGGGCACACACCCATCAGCTCTACCTGCCAGTGGCCTGGGCTGCTGCTCACAGCTCTGCCCTTTCTCAACTATAGATGTCACCAGTCAGGGGCATAGGCCTGAGCAGCTCTTTGGGCTGCACCCACCTCCAGCCGTGAGGCGGAACACCCTGGGTCACCAGCTACCCCAACAGAGCAACTGAGAACACGCAAGCAGGTTCCCGCTCAGCAGTCACTGCTGCCTTGCCCCCAAGGGTCACCGAAACATAGGCTGACCTGTACTTGCATATAGAGATGGGCTTCCTGCCGCTCCTTCCGCTTCTGAGCCTCAATCCTTTTCTCTTCCTGTAATCGCTCCACCAGCTGCTGTGGGATATCGTGGTCTGTGACAGCCTGTAGAACTTCACCTGCAGGACAAGTGCAGCCCTTTCACCCCAGTGCAGATTCTGCTTTCCCTTCCCTAGAAGGTCCTGACTTTAGGATGTCATCTATCTCTTAAAGTAAAATGACTACTTGATACCACAAGTCCATGTGAGGACCTACAAACCTGACTCAGTTTGCTGGGTGATGGACAGGACAATAAGGAGAAAGGTTTTTGGGCAGGTACCATAGCTTGGTCCTCTGTATTTTATTACCATGGCAGCCAAGGGTTCATGGTGTAGCTATACAAACAAGTTCAACACAGTAAGGAATACAGCGGAAACCAACTGTACTCACTGAGCTTTGATTCCCTGATGTACACTAACATGTAAGCATTAGTGCAGTGCCGGACAGACAGGTCATCATCATGGCCCCCGTAATTGTGCTCGATGGCTTCTTCTTTCGTACATCTTGATACCACATCATCATCAAATTTACACCACTGGAAGGAAAGCAACCAGATGTCAACACAGCCAAGATCCCGGACGAGTGTCCAGCAATATGGCAGGGCTACCCTCAAACACACAAATGGAAGATGTGCCAGGTAGGCCAGGCCCCAACTGAGGCACTGGCCATATAAACTCCACTGTTGCTTTGGGTTTCATTCAGTATTGTGAGAAATGCCAATACTTGTCCAGTGGGAATTTTTGATTTACTCAAAAAGCCCACTTCCCATTAAGTTCAATCCAAAGACAATAACTCTTTGCAGAACTAGTTAAGACGAAATCTATGTTGTGGTTATAAACTCAATGGTTGTTCTTTGTTTTTTGAGTGGCAGTAGCAATCAAACCCAAGGCCTCTCATCTAAGCTAGCTCTCCAGCTCTTTTTCATTTTGTAATAAGTTTGTGCTAAGTTGTCCAGTGTCCAGTCTGGGCTTGAACTTCCAATCCTCCTGCCAGAGTGCTAGGATTACAGGCCTCTCTACCAAGCTCAACTTCAATGGGCTACTACTTTATATTGCGACAATGACATACCAATAAACTAAGTTGTCCAACAAAAAGAGACAAGGCAGCTTAGATGGAGACACTTAAAATGGTCAAATGGTACAAATAAAGATACTCCATTTTTTTTTTTTTTTCCTTTTTGAGACAGGGTCTCGCTTTGTAGTTCAGGCTGGCTATGAGCTCATGATGTAGTCCAGGCAAGCCTTGAACTCAGCAATCCGCCTGTCTCTGCCTCCCGAGTGCTGGGATTACAGGTGTGAGCCACCACGCCCGGCACTGTGGTATGTGGTATTGATGGCTGGTGGGCGTGAGTCTCCATGCCCAGCATTGTATGTGGTTAATGGGGATCGAACTCAGGACCTTGCGCTTGCGAGGCAGGCGCTGGAACCACTGAGCTAACCCTCTGGCCCAAAATACTCCATTCCTGCTGTTACTATCACTAGCCCCGTAGGTCCCCCCAGTGACCTTGCGCTGTGCTTGTAGGCAGGTGTGGCACCATGGAGTTAAATCCCCCATTCCCTGTATTTTTGGGAAAAGATTTTCCTTTTCTTTTGAGACAGATTCTCACATGCAGGACAGGCAGGCTGGCCTCAAACTCATGATGATTCTCTAGCCTCATTTTCTTAAGCAGTGGGATTTCAGTTATGTGCCACCACGCCTGGCTTTGGGGCTGATTTCACTTACTTATTAGTACATATTTGCCATACACAGTACATTCATCATAGAGAACTGAACCTGTACATGGTATATCTTAATTCTTTTTTTCTCATTCCTCTCCTTTCATTCCTTCTTCAGTTCCCTTTATAGAAGCTTTGCTTCCACTCTTGGTTTAAAAAATCTCCTTTCCCGCTGGGCGTGGTGGCTCACGCCTGTAATCCCAGCACTCGAGAGGCAGAGACAGGAGGATTGCTGAGTTCAAGGCTTGCCTGGACTACAAAGTGAGATCCTGTCTCAAAAAAAAAAAAAAAACACAAAACTCCTTTCCCTTCCTTTTCTCTCTCCTCGTTTTCCTCACTCTACTTTTTTTTTGAGACAGGGTCTTGCTTTGTAGTTCAGGCTGGCCCTGAGCTCACTAGGTAGCCTAGGCAAGCCTTGAACTCAGCAATCCTCCTGCCTCTGCCCCTCAAGTGCTGGGGTTACACACATCCAGCACTGTGGCATATGGTACTAACTGCTGGTGGGTGTGAGTCACCACACCCGGCATTGTTGTATGTGGTTACTAGGGATTGAACCAGTGACCTTGCACGTGCTAGGCAGGTGCTGGAACCATTGAACCAAATCTTCGGTTCCCCACTCTGCTTTTGAGAAAACCTCTATCTAAATAGTCTAGGCTGGTCTTGAACTCTCTGCAATCCACGTAAGTGCTGGGATTATAGGTGTGTGCTACCACCCCTGGCTTGCCCATTCCTACTTCCCAACATCTGTACTTTATTTTGTTCCTGTTTAACCTTGGGGTTTCTCACATGAGAAACAATGTGTTATTTAAACTTTTGTGTCTTATTTCACTTAAAATTACAGACTCAATGTATGAATATTTACCTAAAAATGACTCAAGCTTATCCTTTACAGTATAGTAGTATTCCACTCCATGTAACTAGTACATTTTCTTTAACCATTCATCTGTTGGTGGCCATAGGGCTATTTCCAAGATTTGGGTATTATGAGTTATACTGCTATAAACACGGGCAAGCATGAATCACTGTAGTACAACATCTCTTTCAAGATCCCTAGAACAGCAGGGCCAAATAGAGCCACGAGTTTTATTTTTTTGAGGAATCTCCACAGTGGTTGCACCAGTCTGCATTCCCACCAATAGCAGAGAAGGTTCCTTTCTCCTTATAGCCTCACCAGCATCAGTTATTGTTTTGTGATACTGTTCCTTTTGGAGTGACATGCAATCTCATTTGAACATTATTTCACTTTTATTTGCTGTTTGTAGTTCTTCAGCTGAGAAGTATCTGTTCATTTCAGGTGCCCATTTTTGGACTGAGTTTTTAATTTGGGAATTAATTTTGAGTTCTTTATATATTCTACACATTAGTGAGACAGATTTAAAGAAGAAACCCCGGGGGGGTGGCAGGGTGGCAGAAGTTAAGTGCAGACCCACTCTGCAAGAATGCTGTTAGTATTCAGAAGCAGGCGGTCACTGTCCCATTAGATACGAGAGGATTCTGCAAGGCCTAGAGTTCACTACTAGCAAAAAGGTCAATCTCTAATTCACCACTTGCATCTGAACCATCAGCAAATAATGGGACAGGAAAAAAGCACTTCAGAGCCACAACACACAGGTCCATCAATGACCAGCAAGGAGCCCTGAGTTCACAAACAGGGACTGAAAGACCTGCATCAGTAGTATTAAGTGTCACCATGAGCCCAGCACTTACTTTGCCATCCCCTTTGGGGTTTAGATAAACCACGTAATGTCCACCATGATTATCACCACTGTGAACCAGGACTGCATGGAGAATATAATTTGCAGGGTCCTTAGGATCTGTTTTTTGCAAAAACTCATCAAGTGGCAATTGTTCTGGAAACTCAAACCTATTAGAAAACATTTAAAAATAAATTTTTATCTCTTTACAGATAATAGATACAATTTCTCTACAGAATATGGTAGCTGTGCCTATTAGTAAGTTAATAGCTCATGTTGAAGGAAAAAGAATGGATTAACCTGCTTGGCCCTTTGAAACCACCTGTTATACCATGGATCGAACTCAGTCAGTACTTTGTGCGGCAAAACAGGTATGGAGCCACTAAGCTAAATCCCCAGCCCTCTCTTCAAACTTTTTAAAGGAACCCCAATTTATTCACATCAATATAAAGTTTGAGGCTAGATTTGAGAAAAATGCTTAAAACCACTAATAACCTAATGAAAATTTGAATCTAAAGATCTCACAAAGTAGCCTGTACTGTAATGACAGTACACAGAACCTTCTAGAGCATTCAGGGCACTGTTCTTCAGTTCACTCAGTAATCTGAAGGTGCAGGACTATATGGCCCTGACTTTTACACTCTATGCTTCACTTGCTGCTAAATTAGTGGCTTCATAACATCACATCTAATTAGTTGATCAGTTCCTATCAGACCCAAGAGAAAAGGCAAAGGCATCAGGTAACTCAAAAGATGCAATGAAAATACAAAGTCAACAAGGCACTGTATTTACTACCCAATCCATTATATTCTGCTACAGATTACCTATCATTGATCTTGATGTTTTGGTCCGTCTGAGGGTCATACATAAATCTCATGAGTTGCAGGTGTAACACTGGTGGCAACGTTAGGAATTTCACACCTTTCTCAGCTTCCTGAACATGAAGAAGAAAGCAAGTTCAAATCAGCTCTACTATTTACTGACACAAGACCCTGACTCACTGGATCCAACAGAGCAGCCTGCCCTCTCTGGACCAAGGAATCGTGGCTGTTGTGGTGGCCTTGGCCTCCAGATACCTGGAGTCCCTGTGGGCCACACCCAGGGAACGCACTCCTCAACCTGTGTCAACCACCAGAAAACTACTTGCATGTTAAAAAGAAGAATAATCAATAACTAAAAACAGTCTTCTCAGGAACAGAAATTATACCTGTGACTAGGCCAACCAAAAGAAAAGTTCAGGGGAGGAAAAGAATACCCAGCAGGGACAACCTCCTCCAGCCCGTTAGAGGCTGGTTCTGCCTGGGAGCAGCTGCATCATTCATCCACTCGCACCTGCCACCCCATTGACTCCCTTGTAGTCTAAACACCAGGCACACGAAAAGGCACAAGCACATTTTAATTATCAATGGTGTGACAGAACCCAAGAGAGAGGAGAGGTGAAAACAGAGCCGTATTACCTGCAGGCCATGCTCCCCAGCGTCGTACTTGTTGTCACCATCTAGCTGTTCTACTGCCACATAATCCACAAATGATTCAAATACTTTAAAGGAGAAAGAGCAACAACAAGTCAGCCCATGTGTGATCGCTGAAGCTTTGTAAACTAGAAATCACAAATGCAGCTGTGAGCAACTTCACCCCGGTAAGACAATGGCTAAATACACCACCGCTGCCTTCACCAACCCCAGGACAGCCATGGGCTTCTTAACCACAGCAAAATGACACCCCAGAGAAGCATCAAGGCCTCACTTCTACTTTTAACCAGAACACTTATTACAAAGCTATATAGGAGAGCAAGGAATGGACAGTGTGAACAACCAAGGGCCTAGAACAGGCAGACACAAATGTGAATGGCTGGTTACAAAATGGGGGGAACTCAACACCCCTGACACACACCTCTCTTTCAAAGGTACTGCAGACAAACGAAATGTAACTGTTGTGGATGAAGAGTGACAGCGAAGTGCAAACTGACACCACAGATTTTTAAGTTCTGTCAAATGCCAGCACCAGGAGCGAGAGAAGACCAGCCACACACTGGATAGAGAGCTCTTTCTGCCTGGGTCCTCATGGACTAATGCAACTGACTGTGACAGGGACAGCATCTGTCATGCTCCAGACCACAGACTATGCAGGACAGTGACCCCCACAGAAAGGAAGAGCTGAGGGCCCTGGACTGCCTGATCACTTCTCAGAGCCTAGGACATGACAGAGGGATGGGGAACCCAGAGTCTAGTGTCCAGTCAGTCTTGTGGTTGGACATGAGGATGAGAGGAGCCTGCAGCAGCCAGAATCTACTAGGCCCGAGGAGTAGAAAGTTAGACTGGAAAACAGGCATGGAGACTTGCACAAGGCTCCCCTTAGGAGTCATAGAGAGGTCATCTGCAAACCTGGAGTCACCACAATGATGAACCGCAGGGGGACAATCCTCAGAGCTTGTAATGGACTGAAGATAGTATACCCACCACCAACGTGGGAAAGCTGCCGAACACATGGCAAAATCAACAGAAAACTCACAAAGTCTGGGGCACAAATTTACTCTAAACAAACACCTGTTGTGCTCCCACCCAACAAAGTTCAAAATCAAGCCAAGGAATAATCAAATGATCTCCAAGTAAGTTTTTTGTGCACTACAGCAAAGGCTCAGATCTAATACCCAGAAAGGTACAAATCAAAATTCCTGCCATTAATAACAGACTATCAAGCATGCAAAGAAGCCAGAGAACATGGGGCCTGGGATTTAGCTCAGTGGTCCCGGTACCTGCCCACAAGCACAAGGTCCTGGGCTGGACCAGAAACCATATACCACAATGCCACGTGTGGTGGCTCACGCCTGTAACCCCAGCACTCAGGAGGCAGAGGCAGGAGGATTGCTGTGAGTTTCAGGCTTGTCTGGGCTACACAGTGAGCTCAGGGCCAGCCTGAACTACAGAGTGAGACCCTGTCTCAAAAAAACAAACGAGGGCCGGAGGGTTAGCTCAGTGGTTCCGGCGCCTGCCTTGCAAGCGCAAGGACCTGAGTTCGATCCCCGGTTACCACATATAATGCTGGGCGTGGTGGCTCACGCCTGTCATCCCAGCACTCGGGAGGCAGAGACAGGAGGATTGCTGAGTTCGCGGCGGCTTACCTGGGCACCATAGTGAGCTCAGGGCCAGCCTG
>PVIC010026577.1:0-24379 GCA_004025085.1 Thryonomys swinderianus
TATCATAGCTGTTGGCTGCTATCTCGTTTCTTACTCACACACTTCAGCAAAGAACAGGGTCATCAAGCATGTACATCCCAGTCTGAGAGAAAGCTCACACAGACAAAGTGGTCTAGAAAAGGTAATTGGAAAAATTTTCCTTTCCACCCTCTGCATCTCAATTTCTATCCCTAAATATCCCTTTGCACACATGTGCAACCGGTACACATGCATGAGTGACATTTTGAAATGTTCTATCCAATCTATAGCATTGGGTGATCTTGACCGCATCGTGAGTGATCGTACGGAGCACGCTGTGTTAGCTATTGCGATCACTGTCTCTCAACATACAGAGTTCAGAGGGTGTCAATCTTCCCTGGGACCTCAGAGATTTTATGGACAAGTTTGTGGAGGTGAACACAAAAGGCCTTACCGATGGTCCTTCTGCATAAATTAAAACATTCATGAAGAAGAGACAAAATGAGAATGTACCTGGCTATGTCCTTATCTGGGACCACTGAAACTTCATGCAGATGGAATACATTAGTATATCTGTTTGGAGATAGATATCATGCAGTTCTGGAATATTTGATGACTTCTCAGCTGAGTTACAGTGGAAAAGTACTGAAGCCCACAGGAGAATAGAAGTCCTCCCAGTATAAGACCCATTTAGGAGAATTTCATCTGGGCTCCATGCCAGTGTCTTCTTGATTTCTGGTGTTCTCAGCTCTCCATTCTGCTTTCTGTTTCCCCCAGTAATGCCCGTGCTTATGCCTGCAGCTTAGGAGGAGGTTCTCTGCTCTGCCCTAACTGGGGTCCTCTCGGCTACCCCACACAGAAGGGTTGCACCTGACCTCATACCTGATTAGAGGTTGCTGCAGAGCCACCAGGGCAGCATGGATGGTCACCGAGATCACTGACAGGTGGAAGTAGTCGAACATGACAGGGACCTGGTGATGTAGACCCTTCTGGGGGTGGAAGTGGAGGCCCAGGGTACGACTGCTGATCATCGGCGCCCCAGCCACATCTCTCAGCCTGGAAGGCAAGACAGTGAGCTCCTGTGAGTCAACTCAGATTGCCCCCACTGTCATCCAAACATGTCGACATTTTAGCTTTTCCACAGGCCAAGTACTACGCGTATGTTGATTTATTCAGTACTGCAAAAACCGTGCCTGGTAGCATTCATTTTTCTGGCAACGGACAAAGACACCAAGGCTACGCGACAGGTCTAGGGTATGAAACCAAAACCACACACCAGTGAGGATAAAGGTGTCAGCTCTTCCCAAGGGTAATAGTGCTACAGCCCTTCTGGCCCGCTAGAGCTGGAAAAGATGGACCACAGGCTCTGCACGTTGTGCCGAACAAGAGCAGGTGGGAGAGGGCACATTTCTCCCCCTTCACGGACAGGAGCTGTGGCACGGAGTTGGTAGGAGAAAGGAGTGGCCGCTACCAACCAATGAGGGACAGCTCATCCTCAGGACCTTGGGTGCTCGTGCACAAAGAGAAGCCCAGTGAGACCCACCCCAACCACGTGGCCAGCAGGTCTGTAAATACATTCTACCTAAGGCCTCCTTTTCCATCAGCAAGATCCTGATGAGGACGAGATGAGGGATCTATGACATGAGTCCCAGAAAACCTCTACCGTTGTGGCTCACCTTGATTCTGAGAACAACTCCTCAAAGCCTCACACTGAACTGACCACACTGCTCTTCCCCATTATTCCGCTGACACTGTATAAGGTATTTGCCAGCACTGCTCCACTTTCTGAAGAGGAAGCGAGTTACAAGGCCAAACCGAAATGCTAGATGAGGTCTTTGTGACTCTACAAACTGTTGGGATTATTGCTCAATATTACTTAGAGTCCCTTCAGAAACAGTCTCCATGAACCACAGAAATACCCTTTCACCATAAGCCACTGGCAGCTAAATGTATCTCAGACCAAGAAAAATGTAAAAAGATTAACAATGATTCAAACTAGGATTAAAGAATTAAGAAGGAGGGCTTGGCTTCCTTTGCTCTGAAATGTATATAACCTGTTCCAGGATATCAAGCTGTGTTCCAAGACATGTGTTTCAGATGGAGACAAACTTGATAACATTGACAGGAGAAAGCCTTCTTTGTCATAAAAGAACTGCAGTAAACAGAGAGTAGACAACAACAAAAGAGGCAAAGAGCCCGGAATGTAACCTAGAGATGAAGAACTTCCTTTCCTGAACAGCAATCCAGACAGAGCTTGCTGTGTTAGCAAGGACTAACACTGAAGTCAGACCAGGGAAGACACACAAGGGTGAACTGCCCCCGGGGGTTAAAGAATCCTCTGGCAGCTGAACTGTCCAGGACGGAAAGGGTTGGTGGGAGGGAGGGAGCTGTCTGACCTCGTATGAGCAAGGGTCAAGCACGCCTTGCAAAGCCACAAGTACAGATGTGAGGTGCACTAGCGTGGGGATGCTCGACCTCAGTGGTGCTGGACTGGAAGACTGTGTGAATATCTGTGGAAGACACTGTGAATATCACTGTGCTGGGTGCATGAATATCCTGTAGATTTTAAATTCAACAGCGTCTCTGGCCTCTGCTCACAAAATGCCAACAAGATTCTACACCGAGATATCCCTGCCGATGTCTATAGCTATGGTCCCCAGTAAGTGACCTCGTCCCACCAAATGAGATGGACATCAAGGGCCCCTCAGCACGAGCACTAGAGGCCAGGCTTCTATTCCTCTTCCTTTGCTCTCCAGAAGCAAACATCTCTAGTGATGCTTCAGGGTCAACATCTACCCCAGGATGGGCCACAAATGCCTTATCATCCTTAAACCCAATTTATGAAAATGAAAAATGACAGCATTTCCAATCTTCCCAGCCTCTGGCTTCCTGCTCCTCTTAGCTAATCCTATGCTGCACGAGAGCCCCTGCTCTGATTGTTATCAAGCGCTTTGTATTAAGGAGAGGAAACAACATATTCAACCTGAGCCCGACTTGCATCTAGGAAACCTTAAAAAGGAAGAAGACATTTGTTCCCCAGGCCACCCTCTCGGCCTCTTACATATATTGTCTCAGTTAATCTTCATAAAAGACCTAATCATGATGACCATTTTATAAACAAGGCTACTGAGACTTGGAAAAAACACAGAAAATTATCCTATCTTTCAGGGCGTAGTTGCAGCATTTTTCATAATTTGGGCCAATTTCCTGTGGCCAGGGTTACCATTTACTACTATTTTGGTGGCAAGGATGTCTCATTTACTGTGTTAACTATGGCTCATCTTTGAAGCTTCTTAAAGGGTTGATAGAGAATAATTTCCAGGCTAAATTTGAAATCTGTAGCAGGATTCTGAGGGTGACTATGAATATCCACCATCAAGCTCTGGATGAGCATTTCTCAAGGACATGGGCTTCGGGACCCAGGACAGGAGAGGATTCCTGGAGGAGTGTATGAAGAGTACCCTAGATGGTGGAGGGCAACATGAAAACAACAGATTTCCTCAGTGCTCATACCCACAGAGGGAGTTTTGTGATGAGACTATCAGCCCCTCCCCCCTTAGGTCTGATAAAGATAAGGAGGAGAAATTCATGATGTGGAGCCCAGAAACTGTGTCAGGGTCAAAGACAGATATTCCCAACAGAGTCTCGGCCCTACCAGCAGAACGCGAGCTCACACCCGTTCACCATGCCCAGCTCCGTGAGGTCCCTGACGCCTCCTCAGAGGTCCTGTTTGGATTCTGACTCAGCTCCCTGGGTCGCACAAAACCCCACCACAATAAAGAAGGGACGGTCTTTGGGAAAGGGAGAAATGCATAAGATTAGCTAAGAGGAACAGGAAGCCAGAGGCTGGGAAGATAGGAGATGCTATATTTTTTCATTCTCATAAATTGAATTAAGGCTGAGATGGCATCTGTGGCACGTCTTGGAAGGGGGACTGTTGGCTGTGAAGCATCAAAAGGTCAAACCACTTCTGAACTTTGAAGAGACGGAATTAGTCCCACTACCAACAGACCATTGGCCTCCTAGCTCCCCACACACTTGATGAAGTGGTTGGAGAGTCCAGACATGTGGTTAGAGAGGTCAGTGTGTGCCGATACTCTGCTGAGAGAATATGGCTGGGAGAAATTGTATCGCTCTTTTAAGTCAGAGGAGGAAAGGCCCTATAGAGAGCTTGCACTGGGTCCCCAAGAGTTACAAAAATACCAGTCCTGGTCCCTGACTCATCTTGAAAATTTTTTCAGAGGAAAAGTTTGGGGAGACTGGAGTAGCCTTAGGAAAGTAGGTTCCCATCAATGTGGGAAGCGGGTAAAAGTACACACCCCATCGCCAGATGTGCATTCTTTGGAGAAGTATCTCTCTCCCTAGAAGAGTTTCCTGCAGGAAAGAAGTATCCTGGCCATAAGAAGCTTCAGTCTTTCAGAGAACTGCAAAGGTAGCGCGGAGTGGTGTCGAAGAATATATCTCCAAGGCGTTCACGGGAAAACCGCAAGGTAGATTCAACCTCTGCCACAGAAAGGGACCCTCTTACAACCAAGGAAGCAAGACGCCCTGCCCGTTCCTCCATCTTCCTCCTCTTCTTCACTGACCCCTCATTCCTGCAGACGCACTAACCACAGTGGCGAAGACAGCTGGGGAAGAAGCTCGGTCTCCCTCTACCCTTCATGCCACTTTCTGCTTTGGGAATTTTCCACCCTAAGCCCAGTCCTGGAGGTGCAGAGGAGAAAGGAGGGTTTGCTATAAATTGGACTAGAATTTAGATCTTAGATATTACACTTCACTGGTCTTTTTAATACCTAGGAAAGGATAATGTATGACTAGAGAAAATTCAGAGAATCCAAGTGGCACAAATGATCACCCTAGGGTTGGAGGAAGAGGCCGCAAACAACTTAGAGGAAGCAGTTATGAGAAGGAAGATATTGGCCTCCCACTCATGTAATCAGCAGGTTAGCCATAAATGGATTGTCAACGTTCAGAGAGTTGAAACACAGTAGCACATAATCAGTACAAAGAGGTAGAATCATAGCAGAACTTCCTCTGATTCCGAAGGGGCTTTGAATTTGGTGGCCTCATGGGGTCCTTATTCTAAAGCAATTATGAGTGCATTTTAAACGTAGAAAGTATTGAAAGTATGAGTTCTGAAAGCCAGGAAGGTGAGAGTGTTTCTTTGCGTCTGTGTTTATGGAAGCTGAGATGCCTGCGGAAGGGGAACAGTTTGAAAAGCCACTCAAGGCGCTCAGCCCCGTCTTCCGGGCATGTAGGGGGAGGGGATCTTCTCTGGTCAGTCGTAAACTTGTCCAGGTAAGCACGTCCCTGGGACACGCACACAGTCACTTCAACCCCACTTTAACCTCCGGCCGCGTACGGCAGCTTGTGAGGAAACAGGTCTGCAAGGTGCTCCTCAGATGGGGCTGTGAGGTGCTCTGGGAGTGAGGAGGGCCGGGAGAGCCAGCCTCCCGCCGCGGCCCAAGCGTCCCCGTGACACTCACTGCTGCTCGCTGTCTGTAAAGTGCAGGTCCACCTTGAGTTGGAAATCAACCTCGCCCAGGGCACCCTCCACCTGGAAGAGAAACAAAATCCAAGGGACTTGGGTGGTCGGCGCCTGTCCGGGTGGAACAGCTGCTCTGGCCCCAAAGGAGAAACAGACTCTCGCCACGAAGGGTGACCGTGCGGGCCTCACCCAGGGCTGCACCCGCCTTCTTCAGCCATCCGGATGAGCAGGTCGTCGGGGAGTGTTTCGTAGACAGCGGAAGAAGAGCTTTTATGTACAGTTTAGGAAAATCTTATTTTCTTTTAAAAAATGTTTTATTAATATATTTTACTATATTTATTATATATGTATATTTACGTATAATAATGACATTTTTAGGAATTTCCACATATGCCTCTCACATCTCGATTACACTTACATACCTTCTTCCACTTCCACTCCCCTTCCTTCCCCAGATAGCTTTCCTATCCCCAAAACGAACCGGTTTCCTACAAGCTCACTTTTATTCTGCTTTTTATATAGGTTTTGGGCTTCTCATGCAAAGACAAACCAGATAATATTTCATCTCTTGTGCCTCATTGACTTTACTTAGCATTATAGTCTCAAGATCTTTCAAACACAGTTGAGTTTTCTTACCGTTGAACTTACTTTGTTTTCCTACTTTCGGTATATTCAGTCTATAGAAGTTTTGAAAACGGGTCTCACCTACAATTATAGTAGAAAAGACAGTGTCCCAGGGTGCCAGCTTTGGGTAGGACAGAGCAAGGAACTTGCAGAGTAATCTTGCTTGGCTCGTCACGGGGTAAGTTCGGCAATGAAATTATCTCTGGCTCTCAAGGTCGCCGTGACAGCGACCATTGTCCACTAGTGCAGAGGGGGAAGTGAAGTCATTTCCTAAGGCGGCTCAAGTTATTAAGAAAGTAACTCCTCCCATCTCGTCGTCTTGAGACTCTGGTGACCACTGAGTCATGTACACTGTGAGACCTTTCCCTTTAATATTTCATGTCTGACCCGGGGCTCTTTTCATCTTTAGCTTTGAAAGCAGTTTGTACTTCTCATCGACACTCAAAAAAATGGCGTCTCTGGCTGTTCTTTCCTTGCACTTAATACCACCGCCCTGACTCGAAGGAGACGCCAGATTTCACCACTGTGTCTGCTCAGCTGTGCCAGCCGGAGCCATTGCCCGTGTTAGTGGCAGGACTCCACCCACTCCCGCTTCCAGGCTGGCTGGAGCCCTCCCCTGTAACACACCTACCTGCTTGTGTTCTACCTTAGCGTTTAATGCTCCCAGTTTATAAGCTGGAAGCCTGCAAGCCAAGGGCTATCTCAGACCAGTTTTGTTGATTCCTCATGGTATCTTTAAAGATGTCTCCAACAAGTTAAAAACATTTAAAATTTAAGCAATTTCACATTCGTATTCCAGTCTCTTGCTTCTAGAAGAAAAAAAAAAATTTTTTTTTTCCTTGAATCCGGCAATGTGGGGCTGGAATTTGTCCTGTTTAGAGCTCACAGTGAGTCTTCCAGCATTTGCCCCTAGTTCAGTGCATACACTAGCAGTGCCCATGTAGCCTGTGGCTTAAGGCCTAGACTATTTTCTTGCTAAATGGTGTCACTTATCTGTGTCACATTAAGGAAGAAACTGCGGTCTTCGTTCATTTTTGTCGTGAGCTCCAAGAACACAGCCTGAAGTTTAGAAAGTAGCAGTAACTTTTAGGAGTGAAGCTCCTCCCCTTCCCATCTCTCTCTCCTCTCTCTCTCTCTCTCTCTCTCTCTCTCTCTCTCTCTCTCTCTCCAAGAAATGTGCTCATCCTGCCGGGATGGAAATCTCATCTTCAAAGGGCTCTTTGGAAACATCTTCTTGGTTAAACTAATTCAGGCAGAGGCATATGGATGGAATTTATCTTTAGGTCCTCAGGGTTTAAAATTTGTTGTTTAAAAAATGTATTTAAAAAGCTAACATTTTGCTGAATCCAAGTCCTATAAATAACGGCCTTTCCTAGATTTGTTTTGCATAATCAGGGACCTCACTCCATACACACAATGAAAGCAACACAGCCTCCTGCCACCAATTTCTTGGAAATGGGACTGGCAAAGAAAGCCCTCTCCTCCATCGTCCAGGCATTCATTTGCCTGGGTAATGAGAACTCAGTTTTCAGAGCCCCACCATTCCCGAGGAACTGGACAGACTGGACCCGTGTGATGCCACTGACGTCTCAGGAAACCTTATCCACAAGATACTCCAGAGTGAAGTCACTGCCTTTTCTGACCACGCCCGTCACAACTGGCCTCAGGAACCCCTCCTTCCAAGCATGTACATGCACACGTCTGCTCACACTGACACACGCATGTTTTCCCAGCACCTTGTTGTATTTCATTTAAAGGGATCATTCCCCTCTGAGGGTTGAATTCTCACCACCAGGAACATATCATCCTGTGTTCTGTACGACAACAGAAGGGAAAGTGAAGCTAATATTCATGAAAGCTACCCTGCGGCTGGCCATGGCCTAGCACTGTATATGCTCTATCTTTTTTTTTTTTTTTTTGGAGACAGGGTCTCGCTTTGTAGTTCAGGCTGGCCCTGCACTCACTATGTAGCCCAGGCAAGCCTCAAACTCAGCAATCCTCCTGTCTCTGCCTCCTGAGTGCTGGGATTACAGGCGTGAGCCACCATGCCCAGCACTGTGGTATGTGGTATTGCTGGTGGGCATGAGTCACCACGCCCAGCATTCTATGTAGTTACTGGGATCGAACTCAGGACCTTGCGCTTGCGAGGCAGGCACTGGAACCACTGAGCTAAATCTCCGGCCCTGCATATGCTCTATCTTATTTTATATGGATGAACCTATGAATGAAGGAATATTGTCTTCCATTTGTTAGCTGATGGTGAGTCTCAGGGAAATTCTTTTAGGTTCTTGGTGTCCTGAACAAAGAACTGGAAGCCACATGGAAAAGGTAGCAGGGACATGCATGTACTAAAAGGAAAAAGAAGTACTCTCTATAGAGTGAGAGTGGGTTGGTAAACACACTCATAGGGGCCACGAGGATGTGGGAAAGGGTTTTTCTGTGTTTGAATTCCTGGGTTAGCTGGTCCCTCGTGTAAATAAGGCACTGGCACAGCACAGTTGTCTTATCAAAAACTCACCAGCACCAGATTTAAAGAGTCCTCTAGCAAGACTTCCTTGCCTTCTACCAGATTTAGTTGAAATGAACACTTTCCTGATTGGTTCCCTGTGTGGTGGTCAAAAGTTGAGTCACCCTGTATCCTGTGCTCTGTGCGTGTTAATTGGGCTCCATAACATTGACACATTCTGCCCAGTTTTTGAAAGATCTACAATAACCCTCTTCCCTGCCTCATGTGGGTTTTTTTTTTAATCTCCCTTTCATGCTTTGAGGTGGAATTTTTTTCCCCTTTTGGCACTCTTAAAGTTTTGATCACTCATTCTGGTTCCTTTTCCTTTACTAAGAATTGAAGGCTATTTTTATTCTGATTAGTGTTTTAGCTCCACTCTATATATTTTCTTATGTTCTATGTATATTTCATTCATTACTTGAATTTTATTTTTATTAGTATATGTTTGCAGTATGTAATGGTTACATTTCTCATACAAATTTTTTTAATTAATTCAGCTTATTGGTACAATGTAGATACACATAATGATCATGTGTCACATTTGTACCTGTACATGATATATCTTGATTCTAACTTTTTTCTCATTGACTTCTCCTCCCTTCAACCCTTCCACAACATATTTAGAGGTGAGGAAAGCAAGGATCAGTGTGACAGCCACTTTCCGAAGATTAACTAGTTAATGAGAGTTAGTACTCCACATTCTGTCCAAGACTCTGCTTCTTTGGCCTGGCCCCATGGTCACATCCATGTCCTAGGTTGCATCTTCTCTCTAGTTGGATTCAACTGTCCTCGTAATCATGACTTATCTGTCCTTCTCCTCTTTGACTTCCTTCCTGAGCTCCATAGAGACCTGATGACTAAGAAGGCCACGTCTAAAATCAATCTCTACATTGCAAGTCTTAATTTGACTTCTGACTCAACCTCTCTGCTATTTTTTTGTTCATAAAGTGGAAGCACAATAAGGATGCTTGCTCCCAGGTATTGAAACTGTGTGAAGTAAATAAGAAAATGTATGAAAAGAGTTGACAATTCTAAAAAAAAAATAAATAAAAGTCAACACTAGTACTTCCAATATACTACTGGGGCTGGATACATAAAGGACTGACTCTTCCCTCAATTCCACACAGCAGTCTGTTACATTCCTCTAGACAGATATAGACTAGACTGCCTATGCCGAAGCCATGGCCAGACCACTTCTGGACAATATGACTTTATTATAAATAACTTACGGTCTTTACATCTCTGCATTCTCATCTACAAAATGAGACTAGTAAAACCCCTCTAACTGCTGCATGACTCAGTGGGAAATTTCAAAGGCAGCTCTGGGAACAATACTTGTCATGGTTATTACAACCTAAATTCTGATAGCTCTCCAAGGGAAACTTTGCATCTCCCAAACATCCATGGGCTGTCAATGGCATCTCCAAAGCCATGTTGTGCTCACATCTTAGACTCAACTTCCATCAACGTTCCCTCTACTCAGAGACTTCCATTTCCTAGGCTTTACTGAATCAAGTGTCATCGGCTGTGCTTGGCCAATATGCACATCATCCTTTAGTTTCATCTTGTTTTTCTTCAAAAAAGAACAATTTTATCTCTCCCGCTGTGGTCAGCAACACTCGTGTATATGACACTAATCGCTGTCTACTCACTCAACCCCCGGGCCATTTTCTCACACCTGTTTCAGAATCAGCAGTATTAATTTCTTCTGAAAACCAAGACCTCCCACCCTTAGAAGAAGGTAAACAGGTGACGCTCACTGGGGACTCTGTGGTCCCCGTGTCTTCAACATTTGTTTCTAGATTTGTATCTGTGACAATTCTTAAACCACTGGCAATGACCCATTTTTCCCAAATCTCTTCTCCTCCTTACTGCTGTCCACTGTCCTCCTTTTCTCTGCTTCAGAAACTCTGGCCTGCTTCCTATGGAAATCTCAGCCAGGCCTGCTTACCAGGAGTTGGAATCACCTCCCTAGACTTCAAAGCAATCTTCTGTCTAAATCACCAGGTCTTTGAAGGCCCAGAGAATCTGCAATTTGTACAATTACTCTCAAAAGACTGTGATGTTGATATGTCCAGAAACTCCTTTGATAAATACTTTCTTTGAGCCTATAAAAAGTGGGACTTTTTTAACAGAGCCTTTTAGATATAATTTACGTTTTTCCCTCAGAGACTGGGATATTCTGTTCGCAGGTGTGCTGTGAGCTCAGCACGCAGTGCATAGGAGGTCGTTACCCCACGTTGAGAGGATGTTTGTGGATTTATGTTTCTGTGTTTACATTAAGCTTTCTTCTTTCTGTGTTTGTCCTTTACTCTGGCTTATCCTATTGCTATTTTTCCCCTTTCTCTCTTTTCTGTATTTTGTTAACTTCCTGAATCTTCTGTGGGATCTACAGAATATATAAGCAAAATACTCAGGCCCATACCCACCCTTACTCTTTTCTAGGATGGTTAAAACATCTCATTGTATTCACTGGGATTACTTCTCTCCCTGGTGCACAAATACTTCCCTGTAGTCTCACTGCACCTACTGCGAATTCTGAACAGCATGAGGAATGGTACACTCGGTAGATTAAATGTCTACATCAATAGCTACAGGCATTTGCGAACACATTTTCTGGACATCAGTACTTTTGTTGTCATGAGCAGATATGTGTGTGTGTGTGTGTGTATCTGATTTGAATATAATGATTAGACATAACACTGTTTGCTGCCCTATGGATTGCACAATATGAAGTTATTATCTTATAAAAGAAGATAACAGTACTGTGAGGTAGACTCTGTTCACACTCAGAAGTTGTTACAATCTCACAGGGTTAAACTCCAAAGGCACGGTTAAAGGAACAAGACAGTGCTAGGATTGTGATGGAATGATCCCAAGATATCCGAGACAATGATTTAACATTTACAAAGTAAACCCCAAACACCAAGGATATTCTTGTAATCTCTCTCTCTCTCTCCTCTCTCTCACCAGGGATATTCTTGTAATCTCAATCTCTCTCTCTCTCTCTCCTCTCTCTCTCTCTCTCTCTCTCTCTCCCTCCCTCTCTCTCTTTCTCTGTAGTGAATGTTAAATCAGGGTCTTTGGACTAAACTGAATCATAGCCAGTTTTTTTTTTTAATTTTGAGGTAGGGTCTTACTAAATTGCTAAGTTGACCAGTCTGAGCTTGAACGTGCAATCCTCCTGCCTCAGACTCTCAGAGTACTTTAATTACAAGGGTGAGTCACCACTGCAAGTTGGTTCATTATTTTATCTTCAACATATGTTACAGTTTTAGTGAGTTATCTGATAAATCTTGGATAGCAATATAGACCAATTAATAAAAGAAGAAGAAGTGATAGCTTTACTTTTAAACACATATGGAAAATTGGCAGCTACATAAATCATAAACATATGGGCAAAAGACTAATGAGGAAGAGATGAGGAGGATATCAGAAGCCTAACAGGAATCATTATAGGCAACACACTAAGGGAACATGAACAGGAAGATTCTTAAGTTCTCACATAAAATACTTCCAGCAAGAAATCATCTGCTGGAATAGAGCAATGGGGATGCTAAGGTGGGACTGGGGAAGGAGAGCAAAGGTTTGGATTCTATATAGTACTCAGGAATATGTTAAATTGATAGAAGGAGAACTTTTCAACCAAGTTCCCAGCAAAGGAAGTGATGGGAAAGGTCTCAGGGCTCTCACTCCTGCCATTCTTCCTTTGTGGGATGTTCTTCCTCTTTCTCTGTCTAATAGATTCTTAGCACATGCATCTGAAAGTCAGTCTTCCTGTGAAAAGGCTGGTGAACACCAGCTTTGTCACTCTCAGAGTTCATCGCTGCATTCTTGTCTTTTTTCTATTCTTGATACTTTCTATGCACAGGCAGTGCATATTGTCCACCATGATGCTCCTTGATAGGTTTCCTTGCTGAACTATCAACTCGGGAAGACCGAGAAGCTGACATCTCTTTAGGTTGATCCAAAAGGCCCTATGCAGAGCCCTGCAAAAAGGAGATACTCAGAAAGTCCCTTAGCTTATTCACTGACCGAGTTTCTGATAGACATACAGATGGGTAAGCAAGGAATAGATTAAAAAAAGACAGGAAGTTAGTCAGTCCAGACTGTTTGCTCTGGGACAATATGGAATAAGCAAGTGTAGGAATGAAAGGATAAGTAAAATATGAATGCATAAGTAAAGCATGAGCACTCTGAAATCACAAATCCCTACTGTCAGATTCTAGAGTGAATCGATTGCTTCCTCTTCAATTTCTATTTTCTAAGCAGGAGAGGGAAATGTCAAGGGTGGAGAACAGCCCCTCACGGTGAGTAGTAGATTCATGACTTACTCTTTCACCATCTAAGAGCAAATGAGCTCGGAAGATCACAGCATCATTTATGGGTACTTCTTCATTCCTATACAAGATCTGGAAGACTCGGCTGTGCACGGTGCTCTCATGGACACAGGCTGAGTGCAGGCTGCTGCTTTCTGCAAAACAAGCATCAGAAGCCCATGAATTCCAGTACTTCCTGAGACGTGCATCCCAAATATGTGTAGGTCTATTTTAGGAAGGTCTATGTTGGTCTACTGCATTACAATGTGCAAACCTTAAAAATCACAGTGGAACAAGACCCCCAAAGGTGTGAGCTCATAAATTTGTTCATGGACTTGGCCTGTATCTCTAGAGATCCTTAATGTCCTACATGTCATGTAAACTTGGGGCAGGGCTCCTGGCTTGGAATTTAGTGCCTGCTAAATTCCCCCCGTGCTCACAGGTCCACTGCTCTGTGAATTCTTTCATAATTTCCCCATTCAGAAATCCAGAATCAGAGGAACTAAAGAGGCAACGCCTTTCCTCCTACAAAGACTTTCTAGTACTTATAAAGTTCACACATCACATATGAAGAACACTCTGTCCTGAGTTTTACATTAATGTCTAATTCTAATCACCATATACATCAACTGTTAAGGAACTCCCCTAGGTCTTAGGGTTCTAATATAACACAAAGATTACAACTAAGTTGAATTTCAGGAAGACAATGAACTAAAGATCATATTGCATTCAGTGACCAGGGTTATTATGGGGAGAAAAGATGTGAATTCCTCCAGTTCCTGAACATGTACACTGCATGGTTAGAAACATCTACAAACATTCAAAGATAAATAATACTTTTATTTATATAAGGTCATAATAATGTCCAACTATGTGATACTTCCTAACTTCCAAAGTTCTTTTCAAATGTGCTACTTTCTTTAATAATCACAGCAAAATCCTAGGGTGAGATTTAGTAGAGATGAAGAGATTAAGGGACCCAAATAAGAGACAGATGATCTGGTACCTCTTTGTTGTGAACTGAATGCTTGTATCTCCTCTAAATTCATATGTTAATATCTACGCCCCAATGTGACAGCATTTGGAGGTAGGAAGTTTGGGATATGATTGGTTCACGAGCATGATGTCCAGGGAAACAAGAATATTCATATAAGAGGTCAGAGAATTAGCTCCTCCCTTTGTCAGGGAGTGGAAAACACAAGGAGAAGCTGTCAGTCTGCAAACCTGAAAGAGGCTCTTACCAGGACCAAAGTGCTCTGGCATTTTGACCTCAGACTTGCATCTTACAAACTCTGAGAAATAAGCTCTGTTGCTTACCAACCACCTACTCCCCCAGCACTTTGTTGCACCAGCCTGAGCGTAGACACCGCTACGTGACAAAGCACTATGTCAATTCATCCTCAAGCCTACTTATTTAATAACTGAGAAAATGAACTCTTTGGTGAAGGAATGTAATTCACCAATTCCCTATCAAAAGGTGAGTGCTCTCTAAAGCACAAAACAAAGAATTAAATACCATATCTTCACTAGAAAATGAGCCAAGACAACAAGAAGAATTAGTCCAGGCAGCAAGGAAACACGATGCAAATGTCTTCTGCAGCATTCCTGGTAAGCAAGATGTCCTTCTGCCCCAGGAATACAGAAGCACAATCGGGCTACAACGTGCTGGCATCTCAGCCAGCAAACGATACAGCTTCAGAAGAGAAAACACAGAGGACATAAAATCCCAGGCTGTTGCCAAGGCTGCTAAGGTAAACCTGCTCTGATTTCCAAAAGCAGCGCTATGAGACCTGTTGGATTCAGACTGAGATAGCTTTTAAGTAGAAACGACTTTTGTGCAAGATGCCTCTCTGTTTGCAGCTGCGACTTTAGCACTTTTATTGTTACTCTGAAGACCTGATTCATCTATAAGCCACACCAGCAGCATGGCAGAGGATGGATGGGGTAAATACTGTGAAGGTCAGAGCGGCATGAGCCGTCTGCTGCCAGGAGGGACATCCAGCAGAGCAATTTAATCACTTGTCTTTTGGGGCAAGTGACATCACCTTTTTAATGGCAGCTTTCCGTGTGAAAAATGGGCACATTCACACGGACTTCCTGGGAACACTGTTGACATGAAGAGAATAAAATAAATGAGGATCTTGGCAAATACTAGTCCTGTCTTATACACTATGATGACATTTTGATTTTATTCAGAGAGAACTTCTGGGTATTTTCTGTAGAACACAATTCTATTGACTACATTTCTAAGAGAAGTGAAACTCTTCAAGCAGACTGGTAGACTAGATCACAAGACGAATGTGCCCTTGCTGAAAATGAGTTTTAAAGTCTTCATATTTTTCCAAAAAATGAATGATATTTACACTTAATACATTGATACACCTCTAATCATTTGTAATTAGATGGTGATCTCCCTCAGCTGGAACTCTGACAGCCCCATAGGAACTGTGTACAGAGATTACACAGGAAGGTGCTGACTGTCTGACATGGAAGCCATGCTCACCGGCCCAGCCAAGCCATCGCCATGGGCAGTCACTAGGGTACTGAACCCTGACCCCACCCCAAGAACACGGCCATAGCTCTACCTAAAGGGAGCTGCTAAAGACTTAGATTAGTTCTCAGCTTGTCCCCACCACTTTCTAGCTGTGTGGCCTTGGGGATATTAGCAAATCTGAACTCAAATAAACCAAAACACGTGTTCTGCTTAATGAATGAAGTTTAGATGACATATGAATAAACGAATGTGCTTTTAACTGTAAAACAGAAACCAATTACTTCATAAAGTAAAAGTTATACTAACGATGAATATGTAGATAGTTTTCTGGATATTTCTAGAAACAGAAAGGATAGAAAGTCATTTTAAAGTCAACTTTAGGATTTGTTGCCAATGCTTCAAAGGGAAAACCAGGAAAGAATGCCCTTTGTAAACGATGCTCATTGTGTTTCCAGGGAAATGCTAGAACAACTTCCTACAGTAGGGTTCTGCTGCTGTCTGGCAGGGCCCAGGGCATTCCTGGTCGGGTGTGGGTGGCATGGCTGCCTGCACCTCCGGAGGCGTGTGTGATTTGGGGGAGACTGTGTCAGACTGTGTTATAGGAGTGGTTCGGATGGAAGAAAAGAACTCCTGGGAGAGAAGGAGCCATGATCTCAGTGGATTTCCCTCCTTCCTTCCTTCCTTCCTTCCTTCCTTCCTTCCTTCCTTCCTTCCTTCCTTCCTTCCTTCTTTCCCTCCTCCTTCCTTCCCTCCCTCCTTTCTTCCTTCCTTCTTTCCCTCCTTTCTTCCTTCCTTCCCTCCTTCCCTCCTTCCTTTCTTCCTTCCTTCTTTCCTTCCTTCCTTTCTTTCCTTCTTTTCTTTATTTTTTTCTTTCTGTTCAGTGTGAAATTTGGGTAGAGATTTGAATGAGGACAGAATTCTTCCAGCCAAGGAGATACCAACACATGATGTAGAACAGGAAAAAATAATAAATTCCCAGAAATCAATAAATTTTAGGGAAATCTGAAGTTCAGGTTGATGACCCTGGAAGTTCGCAGTGGCCCAGTCTTCTTAGGTAGAAGGTTGGTTTGGCTCCACTACGGGCTGGCCGATCTCGTGGGAACCGCCTAACATGACACAAAAGTTGGCTCCGAAGAGTAATTGGCTGAATCTTTGTGTTATAATCCATTTTGTTTTACTAGGATAGAACATCACAAAGTGAGTGATTTGTAGGGAACAGAAATGTGCTGGATCACAGTTCTGAAGCCTGGGAACCCCAGCATCAGTGTGCCCTTACCGAGAGGAGCCCTTCTTACCTCACTGTCCCATGAAACGAGGCAGAAGGGCCAAGGGACAAAGCGGACTTAGGTTGCCCCTGGGCAGCAGCAGTCATTGAACACAAGAGGGAAGAACCCTCATGACACCGTCACCTCCTAAGGATCCTGATCGTGATATGATACTGTGATCGCAGCAACTACATTTCAATACCTATTTTGGAGGGCACGGACAGGTCTTCAGCAGAGCCTTGGGATTTAGAAATGAAGAATCACAGTATTTCATGTGGGATATATGCTTTGTGCTTCCGTGCAAGAAATAAATCTCATTTTGTCCAATTCCACAAATATCTCCTGTCTAAGTGAATGTCTCATCTCTTCTGCATTGCATTTGTAAAAATATTTCACAGAAGTTAATTTAAATTTTTTAATTGAGTTGGTAAATTATGTTGATAAACTGAGTTGGAACATAGATAACATTTATTAACTATGTGATTTATAAAAGTGTAAAAAGAAAATGGCTCCGTGCTTCTTTATAGAAGTTAGCCTGGGATTGGATGGCCTAAGGTGTACTATCTTATATTCATGACACCATTGAGTATGACCTTGGAATGAGCTTTCATTTTACTTAGGTGGAGTAAATCTGCAGTGTCAAAAATAATAGATGGTGACTCCACATCTTGTTCCTTTTATAAATTCTTTATTCCCTCAACTTGTTTGCTCAATCATGCACTATTTAATGAAACAATCACATAGGCAATATGTTAGACAAAATGTTGTCACTGCTGAGAATACAATAATGACAAGGAATATTCATCAATGTTCAGTACAGTATTTTTCTCTTCTCATTTCACTCACACTATTCCATCATGTCACAGTAATTTAAGTCCTGGGATAATGGAATAGTAGCCTTTACCTTCACAGTCACAGAACTAAGCAGCAAGTCAATCAGTCACTCATTAATGACCGCAAGAACCCAGCAGGGATGAACTGCGGTTATCATCCAAGGTTAGTGGTTGTTCTGGTCAGTTAACAGCTTTAGGACCAGGATTTCTGAAACCTAGTTAACTCTGCGAGCAAACTCCAGTTCCAGAATGGACACGGGGCAGAGCAGAAATCGTTACTTAGGAGACGGCAACTCAACCAAACAGCCCTCTTTAAAAAGCACTATTTAACTTCCTGACAATGAGCAGAGGCCGGTGCTGCAATTCAGCACTAAGCATTCTCTTATCAACACTGAGTGGGTTTAATTACATAATTATGAACCACTGTGACCTACCTAGTAGATGGAGCCCAGTAAGTCCAGCACTTGATAACACTTTATTAGCCAATAATTCTCTGTAATCATAAAACTCAAAGGCCGGCACTTTACCCGGAGCCCACTCTAGTCACCCAGTGGTGTGCCAGCTGGATTTCCCGCTGCTGAGCAATCTCAGGTATCTCGATTTGTATTTCAATAGCAGAGGCCGGCGCATGGGTTTATACCTCCTGATTTTGTAATACTGTAAATAAAAAATGGTTTCATTAGCTAAAAAAACTCATAGGGAAAACAGGAAGTTAAGCAACAAGCTGTGAGATCGCACCTGGCTCTGCCATTTATACCCTGTGGACCTTGAATCACGAGGTTACGGGTCTGAGCGTTAGCACCCCAGCTGTGAGTTGGGTCGGTGGCGTACCAGAGCCAGGGTGAGCGGCTGGCTGGCTACCAGATGACTTAAGAAAGCACTTTATGAGGGATGAGACACGTAAGGGTCAGACAGAGGACTGATGGCCAAAAGTATAAACAGGAGTATGTAACTGGTAAGAATAGTGAAATTATCCACCACAGACTTTTACCAGCTACTAGTGGAACTTCTCCTAAGCTGAGTACTCCAGCACTCTTTCCTGCATGGGTGTGATTTCTTACCCACTTGACAAGATTCCTTTCATGTCAAAAATTGAATTACTGCCGCACATGGTGGCTCACGCCTGTCATCCCAGCACTTGGGAGGCAGAGGCAGGAGGATTGCTGAGTTCCGGGCTTGCCTGGGCTCCATAGTGAGCTCAGGGCCGGCCTGAACTACAAAGCAAGACCCTGTCTCAAAAAAAAAAAAAATTGAATCACTAACTTAATTATGTGCAAGATAGAGCCTGTGTTGATATTTTCCACGTCCTGCCTGTAATAATAGCAAAATACTTCCAAAACATTTGAGGTACTACTTTCCTCTCAATTCTTCTGTCTGATCATCAACAAATCCTGTACATTCCCACTTAAAACATGATTCTGATGAATCTAATCCTTTCTATCTTCTTTATTATCTGAAAATATTGAGGACCTTACTATCTGCTTCCACTCTTATCATCTGTACAAGGCAAACACCATTACCCCCAGGGCACTGAAACAAGACCTCAATTTTTTGTCCCCATGTAGTTGGCTCTAAAAGATCAATAGGAAAGCCACCAGCGTATTGAGGACTTAGCACAAACCAGGCGGGCCTCTGGGCTGGGTGAATGTTTACAGAGTACCAGTGACCTGCTCATCGAGGAAGTGGCTGTGGTGTCTAACAACACCGGTGGAAGTGAACTCCCTCTCCCATGGAGCAGCTCCCTCCCCAAAGCAGTGTGTCCCGCTGAGCCCTCACAGTGACCTGGAGTCTGCACTGATCATGTTCCCTGCAGACAGTAGGTGTGAAACACAACAGAAACACACAACGCAGGGCTTTCAGAGGAGCACAGAATCAAGGCTTCCTCTGCAAATCCTGAAGCCATCCTGTTAATAAGGCATCAGAAGACTCAGCAAACACAAGGCAAAGAGCCCTGCTTATGTGATTCAGGCTTTCCTGGGCCATCTGCCTCTGCCATATGTTTCCCAAGGAGAACTAAGTTTAGCTGCAATCGCAGCTAATCAAATGTTTGTAAGAACTACAGCGTCTCCACCCAGTCACCATCCCCAGGATGTACTGAGTAGCCCAGACCTCCACTCTAGGCCACAGAGACCTCGGCCTCAGCTGACGGTCACAGCATGCAGAGGGGACGCTGTGAGTTGCTACAGAAATCGCAGGGGGCCGGAGGCCACTTCTGAGCAGGCAACACCGGCTAGTTCAGGGGAGGCCTCTGTCTCCCACAGAGACGAAAGTCTCTCCCTGGCAGGGCCAGCCCCATCACCAGGGTCCCAGCCAGGTCTGCCCTGTGCAGTAAGTGGTCTGCAGCCACAAGCTGCCTGGGTGGGCTGAGCCATGCATGAATGAGCTGTGCCCATCACTGCTCACTGCCCTCTGCCATCTCTCCTGTACCCCTCACCCCTCCTTTTGTGGCACCCTCCCTGCTGTGCACACACCTGGGTCATATGTATGTTCTGGGCAGGGAACAGGACATTGAAATAATAGAGCACAGATGCAAAGATACCTACTCAGCAAAATGCATCCAAGGAATGTGCTAAACAGCCTTTTACAAGTCACCACTGCCTGGCATAAATCCTTTACCTGAGTATGGTAGGAAACGTGAGGCTCTGGGGGATGGGCCAGGGTATCTGTCCACTGTGCCTGGGGACAGGGGAACTTAGCCCGTAGCAGCACCTGTCATGTCAAGGGTTCCTACATGGTGCCAGGGAATACTCCATGCAGCCATCAGGACCCTGGGGCACCTTTCAGCTCACAGAACAGTGCCAGAGGCCACAGATGGACAAGTCTCCGGTTTGTGGGCTTGGGATGGACCCCGGAGCCAGCTCTCCTTCCTTGAACAAAAGCTACGGTATCCTCGAGAGCGGCACTTGTTGAATCTCACCTTTCAAATCCATCGGAGAACTCAGTGCGCACACATGACAACATTTCGTCACGACTGTTAGAGGTTTGAGGTCCCTGACTCCATGGCTAAAACTAAGCAATCTCGCTTGAGAATTTAAATTTTTATATTATCAGCAGTGCATTTTAATTGCTTTGTTTTCTACAATGGAGTTACAGAGTGTAATTACAGGGTCATCCTGAATGGCAAATCAGATCATCACAATGATGGTGCTTCACCACATTTGAACACTATTATTCGACATTCTAATTACTTACTTAATTTAAGGAGAAATAGGAGAGGACGAATCGGCCCACAGTGACTTCTGTCATGCCAAACACAATTATCTTTCTGTTGGGACCTTGTTACTTACTGATCATTTTCAGAAGTCAGCATGATGCTTATTCAGAGTGGGTAATCTGAAAGTGTGTTTCAAAGTTCTACATCTCTTGCACTTCTTCCGCTCATCTTCCAGCGCACGCAGGAAGATCCTGCTTGTTCTCCCCACCTCCAAACGCTCTGCCCTCCATACAGCAGGTGGGACATTTGCTCCTTCCTCTGTTCCCACAGTCATCTGCATGTGCTGCGGCAGAGTTGCTGAGGCTGCAAGTCACAGTCTTGCATGTATTTCTACAACTGAAGCGTCATCTTCGACAGGAGTGGAGGTCACGTGACACCCAATGTATTCCTGGCTTCCAGTGAGGGGCTTGGCACAAGAGCCGTGCAATTAGTGTTTTTAAATGAATTCACAGCTTTGCCCACATGTCAAAACCGTGTCTGTTTCTCAGTGGCTTCTCAACTGCCGCCTCTTCTGGGGAGAACGTCACAGCCAGAGGGCAGCTTGTGGCGTAACCGAAAGCACCAAAGACACTGCAGTCTTTGCTCAAGTTCACCTCTCCACGCTCCGATAGATCCTTATGCTTTTTGATTCTAATGGTTTGCCACCATCTAATTCTGAGTCTTCGTACACTTGATATGTAGGTTGAGAGATAAAGAAGGTCACATAGTTCTACAAATCTAGGTTGTCGGGCGCGGTGGCTCACGCCTGTAATCCCAGAGCTTGGGAGGCAGAGACGGGAGGATTGCTGAGTTCGAGGCTTGCCTAGGCTACGTAGTGAGCTCAGAGCCAGCCTGAACTACAAAGCGAGACCCTGTCTCAAAAAAAAAAAAAATACAAATCTAGGTCACTGATAGGAAATAGAGGCTCATGGAGACAGAATCAACTCTACAGCCGGCAGTAGAGGCCCAAATTCCATGCTTCCTACTGCCTCATGCTGTTCTGGTTGCCCCCTTCTATACTACAGGGCATTGCCCGGGTCTCTCTCATTTTCTATCATTTGAGAAAATCCCACTATCACCTGGCTGCGTGTTCAGAAAATGTTTAGTCAACTGGCTCCAGGTTTATAGTCACATGGACTCCCCATCCTTTGAATCAATTTCTACAGCTTCAGGTTCGATGATCAGGGGATTTTCATCCTCCCAGGCTCGTTTTTCTTCATTTCTTCACATTGGCCCAGAGCCCTCACGCAAGCTTGCGGTTTACACACCACAGCTATTGCCATCAGCCTCTGGAAGCCGTGGGGCTGTGGTCAGCAGGCCGCTCACTCTCAACTAAACATCCCTAGACTTTTCCAGAGAGGACCGTCTCTACTCTACAGCCATGTCTCATTCTTCTACATTCCTTCTGCTCACTCATCCCCTTGTAGTTATTCAGGTACAAGGTGTGATTAAAATACATAAGAATGTTTAAGTTTAAAATATTATTATAGCAAATGATACATTGCCATTACTCTCACTCAGAACGGTCCCTACTGCGACTTGAACACATTTATCCTCTCATTGCTGCCATTTTCTGAAGGAGTTCTGAAAGACTACTTCTGTGCCTCTATGAAATGTGATCAAATCACGGTGAAGGCTGTGGAGTGCTCTCCAACAGAAAGGCAGGCTGAAAAACACAGAAGTGTCCCAGTCTGCCCCTTCACCATGTTCACAGAGTGACTTCTGCTCTTCCTCAGAGTGAAATGACTGTGAAAAGTCAATGTTTTGTATCAGTCCAGAACATCGAAGCAGCCATGACAGTATAACAAAAGACACTCAGGAAAAAGGACTTTCAGAACCAGGCAAGAACAATAGGACAAGTGTGTTTGAAGTGAAAGGGGATATTTTACAGGAGGTTAATGGCCTTCACCTGGATGGCTCTGTGACCTTCCATGACCTTCAGCTGGTCTCTTGCGCAGACTGAGGAGTGTATTTCCAATAGGGAAGGTAGATTAAGCTGCTCCCAGTTCAAACGTCACCCAGTAATCATTCTATACTTCTCGATACGCAGAGAAAAATACTTCCTAATGTAGTCCTGAAAGCCTGTCTGTCCTACATCCCTCTACGCTCCACCCACTCTAGGCTCCCCGCTTCCTCCGGCGATGTGGCCACCAGTCCCTCCCTACTCCCCATTGCTGCTCTGGCACTGTGTCTTCTGCCTGGAATGTGCTTTACTTCCTTGTGGACCGAGATGACTTCTACACACCCATCACCACTCTGGTCAGGTACCTCTTCTCCAGAAAGCCTCCTCTAACAGCCCTTACACAGGCAAGCAACTCTCTTAACTTTGTGAATTTGGTGGTGTAGACAACATTTCTTGTGGTTGCTTGTCAAAATATATACCTCCTAGGCTGGGGACTTAGTCCAGTGGTTCCAGTGCCTGCCTAGCAAGTCCAAGGTCCCTGGTTAATTCCCGGTAACCACATACAACAATACTGGGCATGGTGACTCACGCCCAGCAGCAATCAGTACCACATACTACAGTGCCGGGCTTGGCAGTTCACGCCTGTAATGTCAACACTTGGGAGGCAGAGACAGGAGGATTGCTGAGTTTGAGGCTCGCCTGGGCTACAGAGTGAGCTCAGGGCCAGCCTGAACTTCAAAGTGAGACCGTGTCTTAAGAAAAAAATAATAATAATGCCTTCTGTTTTGGACTAAGTGCTCCGTGAAAGATGGACTTGTTTTACTAAAACAGACCAATACAGTGTGTGGCATCGAAGGGTTTGCTAGATCTTCACTGAATGTGCAATTTAGAAAAGCATTAGCATGGAAAAGGTCTAGAGGCATTAATTAAACCACTGATTTACTTTTCAAAACATGTTCTTCTCATTTGACTATTCAAAAAATTCATAAAGGTATAGAGGAATCAAGTTAGCACACAATGAAATTATAATAATAACCAAGTTGCAGCCAAATTCAGAAATACTCAACTCTTTGGCTCTACTTTTTAAATTCTGGGAAATTCAGGCTCCTGTTCTGGGAGAGGCAAACACCCCAAGACTGCTATGGAGGTGTATAAAATAGTGTGTGTGTAGTGCTTGGTATTTCACTTGTGCAGTCAGCACAAATTTATTAGTACCATTACTACCAATCCCTGAAAACATGGGGTAGCTGTGGCACATATTTCAAAAGACGTAGGAAAAGTGCACTTACTTCAAGGAAGATAAACAAGAACATTTATTTCCAGGAGTGATGACTTTTATTGTGCCTTAAATTTTAACAAGACCCAATTGAATTGCTCTAAACCAAAATCATCCCTTCTGGAAAATGTGTGCTCAGGTAAAGGACTGGTCCAAACTTCAAACAGGATTTAGCGAAAAGAAAAAAGAATTTTAAGCAAGGTCCTCCTACAATGGAAGGTTATTATTCATGTACATTTTTTTTTTTCAATCTACCCATCGATGCCTTGACTTAAAACATCAATATTGAGTGTCTAAAGAATACCAGGTCTCGGGCCGGAAGGTTAGCTCAGTGGTTCCGGCGCCTGCCTCGCAAGCGCAAGGACCTGAGTTCGATCCCCGGTTACCACATATAATGCTGGGCGTGGTGGCTCACGCCTGTCATCCCAGCACTCGGGAGGCAGAGACGGGAGGATTGCTGAGTTCGCGGCGGCTTGCCTGGGCACCATAGTGAGCTCAGGGCCAGCCTGAACTACAAAGC
>PVIC010026578.1:0-24477 GCA_004025085.1 Thryonomys swinderianus
AGGACCTTGTGCTTGCGAGGCAAGCACCCGAACCACTGTGCTAACCCCCCGGTCCTACGACTTTCTTCTTTTAATATCCCACTCAAATCTTTTTCTTCTTTATTGTACTTTTTAATGCATAGAATAGCTGTGCAGCCTAATAATACTGAGGACAAATATCCTCTGGCAACGTATAAATCAGAGATTAATTTTATACAAGGTTACAATCCACTTTGGATGTTTTTTTTGATCCTATAGATGCTTAAGAGGAAAGGAACGCAGATCAAGTTGGTTAATATTTGAGACACCATTTTTGAATATTGGTTCTGATTCATTCCTAAGCCCAGTGGAGCCTGATGCAGAATAATGAATCCAGCAACCCTCTGCAAACCCTTCTGGAAGACGAAAGCGGCCCTGCGCCTCTCCCCTGGTGGGCAGGCTCCAGCCGTGGGAGACATCTCCCCCCATGCTGCTGAGAGAGGCTTAATTGATTACCCGCCATGGCATTCACGGTCGTGTGCGCTCTATTTAGGCTTCGGGATGTTTATAAATTTTCTCGATGAACGACAAGTCAATAAACAACTGAAAGAGCCCTAGATGGGGCCCCAGAAGGAAAACAAAGCACACTGGCCGTGACAAGTGCTGGCCTCAGTGGACGGAGCTGTGCAGCTAGAAACGACGACAAGCCTCATTTTTGCAGCTCCATTGGGGCGAAATTGCAGCTATTTCTCCGAAAAACACTTTGCCGTGTAATTTGAAATGGGCATTGTGACAGGCACCTCCAGCCGTGCCCCTTTTACTCAGGGCTCCGCTCTCTGGCTGTTCTGTTCTTTTGTGTTTCCATATGAATTTTAGGATCATTTTTGCTAGCTCTGTGAAGAACGTTATTGACTTTTTTTTTTTTTTTTTTTTGCTTTTTTGGAGACAGGGTCTCGCTTTGTAGTTATTGACATTTTGATGGCGATCCCATTGAATCTGTAGATTGCTTTTGGTAATAGGGTCATTTTAGCAATATTAATCCTGCCGATCACGAATACAGGAGTCGTCTCATCGTGTGGTGTCTTCTTCAATTACTTTCCTCAGTGGTCTGAAGTTCTTCTGTAGAGGTCATTTCCTCCTTGGTTAGAGCGTCGCCTAGGTCAATTTTGAGGCTAATGTGAATGGAGTTGTATTTCTGGTTTCTTTCTCAGGTAGGGACACTGGCGAGTGTAAACTGTACAAAATGGCACCTATTCTTGAGATTTTTACGACTTCAGCAAGCAACTTTAGTACTCACTGTGAAAGTTGCCTGGGTAGGAATCCTTCCAAAGTGAGGAAAAAGAGCCAATTTCTGCCCAGAACTGAAGACTGTGAGGGCCGTCAGAGTGGGAGATGGGGGCAGGATTCAGGGTGCAATAAACGTTACCTGCAGGCTGAAGAGGTAATGTCCCAGCATGGGTGCTGTCATGTCTTGGTATTGCACGTCTTTCAACCCTAATAATTTAAAAATTTGAAATATTTTAAAATTGTTTTAGAGTTTCCTACCTGAAGGAACTAGGAACTGTTTGCATAGAATTTTGGGCCCTGGTGACTCGTCTTTGTTCGAAGAGGGTTTGTTTGTTTGTTTGTTTGCTTGCTTTTTTGAGACAGGGCCTCACTTTATAGTTCAGGCTGTTCCTGAGGTCACTATGTAGCCCAGGCAAGCCTCCAACTCATAATCCTCCTGCCTCGGCCTCCTGAGTGCTGGGATGACAGGCGTGAGCCACCACTCCCAGCACTGTGGTATGTGGTACCAGGGATCAAACTTGGGACCTTGCTCTTGCCAGGCAGAGGCCGGAACCACTGAACTAGATCCCAGGCCCAGTTTGTTTCTTTTGGATGAATGAAACATCTATTCATCTATTATCTTTGTTGAGATGATGGATTTTCATAAAATAATGTGAAGACCTGTGAAGCTTAGTCATACTATTGGGTTTTTCCATTTTAGTTTATTGCTTCAAAGTCAAGCTGGTGCGTTTTCTCACCTGTAGACCCAGAGGCCCTCTAACTCGGAGTGCCCAGCCTCTGGGTAGGCATGTGATGTAAGTCTGGCTGGGATCTCTACCTCATAGTGCCAGACCCACGACTGACCCACTGAAGAGACTGGCTGTGCTGGCTTGATGTAGATCTCATATATGGATTTTCTCCATTTGAAGTGGAAGATATTTCATCATTTTTCTTGCCTCAGGGACTACGAAGTGCCTAGAATGGTGTCTGACACATAGTCAGTGTCTCTTCACATTAGCATTAGTATTAAATGTCCTCAGAGTGCCTAGTGGTCACAGACCCCTCATTAACCCTGAAAGAATAAGACCAAACAAAGACAAAACAAAAAGGAGAGGAGAGGTGAAGAGAGAAATCTGAATCATGTGTGTTCTTCCCTTCTGAGCTCTGCTTCCATAGGCCAGTAAATCCCAGTTTCTTGCTTAATCTAATCCGAGTTGGGATTCTGCCGCATAGAGTCAGAACTTCTAACAGTAACGGTAACACGGCCTTAGACGGCAAGTGCTCAGCTGTGAAGAAGAGAGGCGCAAAGACAGACGCAGGAGTGCGGGCAGGGACCACTGGGGACGGCTTTTGAAGGTGGCGATAGTGAACTCTGTGGCACTTTTTGATGACACTGAGTTCTGGACGTGACAGACCTTAGGCTCATCGATTTTTCCATCGGCAGCTCCCCGTTTGTGGTTTGGAAACAAGGATGGACAGTCAGGAGGGTGTCCTGAGACGGGGACGTGTCCGGACGGGAGCCCGCGGAGCGAGCCGCCGCAGAGGCCCACAGTGCCAAGAGGTGCAGGGTGAGGCGGACAAAGGCAGAGCAGCAGGCAGGGCGGACACAGGCGCGGCAGCCGCGCGGCCAGGGACTCAGGGCCAGGGGCACCCGCGTGTGAGCCCTGGGAGGTCAGCAGGGTGGTCCTAACAACGTCTCAGACGACCCGAAGAGGTCAGGGTGGACGGTTGCACTTCACGAGCAGTCTATTGGAATCCAGTGAGAAAGCGTCATTTCGGCCCAAATCCCAGATTGCAGAAGGCTGAGGAACGGGTGGAAGATGAGAAAAGGAATAAACAGGGTCGCTAGGGAAAGAGGCAAAAGAAGGAAAGGGAGCGTGGGAATTCTGATTGGTAGGATCCCATTACTGTGTGTTCTTTCCTAAGAACGCTTCTGACTTAACAACACGTGCGTGCTGAAGAAGAGTAAAGGGCAGAGGAAGTAACCTGATGAGTGCTGACTAAACACACAGCTAAAAAGAAGTGTTTACAAAATAAAGCAGAGAGAAGGAGGGCTCCTCATTGGAGACGAGAGGGTGAGAAAAGTGATTGCAACGAACCAGAGAAGAGAGGATGGAGCAGAGCAAGGGGGCCGTATCGAGTGACCCCGATGTCAGGAAGGTGGGTCCCCAGCCTGGGCGGCCTCAGCCACTGGAGCGTGGGGCATCCGGAAGGTTCCGCGGATCAATGACCGTGAAGGGTACTGCGGCGAGGAAGCACCAACTGACGGGGCATGGGCCATTGCTACTCAGAGCCCTAGATAAGGGGTACCCCAAACCGGATCTGTGTCCCCCAGTCTGACGGAAAGTCAAAGAATAAGAAAGTCTAGGATGCTGATGAGTCTTATCAGCATGAGTTAAGGGAATATATTTGCCTCGTTTATTAGATTGACCCCAGATACTTACCTGGTAGTCTGTGGATGCTGGATAGCACGATATCTGGCACTGAGGGGCGAGACAGTAAAGGTCTGTTCTCCTGGGTAAAATTTTATGATGTGCTCTTTCATCTCAGCTCTGAAACAGAATCACTTTCCTTTCTCCCCTCCATTTGTTCTGGCGGTCTGATGAAAAAGGACACGATGTTTTCGCAATCATCGCTGTAGAAAGACAGGATGGAGACAGCAACGAGAAAACTGAGAAGAAGAAATTCAAGAAAAATGCATAAAGGTGTCTGTGTGTCATTGTGAGGAAGGGAGTGGGGAGTGTGGAGTGTGTGTGTGTGTGTGAGTCTGGATGTGTGTGTGAGCACACCCATTCTCCTAGGCACAAGCGCTGATGTTCTGAGATGGGCACTTCAAGGGTCATAGAGACGGGAGGGGCGAAGGAGACTCTGGGTAAGTGGATCTGGGGGGAACACAGCGCACTCAGTCTGAACTGCACCGCAACGTTTCTGGGGACACGGGGCATCCACGGTGAGATGACCAAGTTCCAGGGAGATAAGGGTGACTGAGCACCGTACCACATGGAGAGAAAGGGTGACGAAAATATTCAATGTCTACATTTTTGTCTAAGTTAAATTGTTGCAAAGCTCTTGGAGACTGGAAACAGATGCCGTAGGAACTCTCCTAAAAGAAAACATTTGATTTATATTGGCAGACTGAAAATTGTTAACTGAAGCAACCATATAGTTTTTTTTTTTTAAATTGGGCTTCTGGGAAGATTTCTAAAACTCCCAAATCATTGACCGGAAGCTGTGATCATAAGCAAGCCCTCGGGTTGGTATTTTATGCCACACTGTTTCCCCTTCTTTAAAATTGATATCATGAACTGGAAGTGTGGGTCTGAAGGACACCGAGCAGCTTTTGCACAGTATGATGATCTCTAAGCTCTTGGAGGGGGCAGACACCCCATGTCTGCAATCCAGGTTTGTCCCAGTCAGTGCCATGAAAAGTTTGCATCTTCCCAAAACCAAGCACAACATAAACCGCATGGGGCCTGATTAGTTTGCTTTGGTGTTGAGCAGTCTCCAAAGCTAAACCACATGCCCAAACGTAGCAAGACACTTGGACAAAATTCAACAGAGACGAGACGCACATGACAGAAACAAAATGATCTTTCAGTAGCACATTCACATTGACACCAAAGGGTCTGGACCAGTTCGGTCTCTTCTCGGACTTTCTTAGGAGGAGCAATGAGCTTTGACTCAGCAGCGGCAGGCGTGGGTGAGTGGGTGGGGACAGGAGTACTGCGAGTTCCCTGAGGGGAATCAGAATTGCACAGAACAGCTGAGAAAGCAGTGATGGGAAAACAAACACAAACGGCCCTGACGAAAGGGAGACTGTTATGCAGTTTTCCCGGCTGACTGGCACCTGCACAAACGGTGTGACTTACTGCTCCTTTCAAGTCCCTGCCCCGCACCTGTGGGCCCGAAACTTGGCTGAATGCTGACATTACCTAAGGAGTCACCTGAAAACATCCTGGAACCTGGTCCAAGCTGGAGTTTCTGATTCTGGTGGCCTGGGTCATAGCTTTGGCAACAGGCTTCGAGGTGCACTCAAGATAGGCAGTTGATGAGCAGAGGGCCAGAGAAATGGCCTCAGTTTGCAGATTCCAAGCTCAGTGTGCCTCAGAATCACCTGAAGGGCTTGATCCTGCGTTCTTGACTCAGTGGATTGGGGGAGGACAGGGTTATTTGCAGTTCTAACAGGTTCACAGATGATGATAAGACTGCAGGCCAAGAATTGCACTTTGAGGACCACTGGTTTAGGTTAACCCCATGTGGCTGCGTCCGGAGAGAGCAAAACACAGCAAGACTTGGGGCATTTTTTGCTGCTGACTGTATACAGCCCAGCGATAGAGCTCTGAGGGTCCCAAAGAACGTGGTGTCCTATGCTGTGGGGTCGAACATGCGTCTCAGCCCCAACTCTTCAGAGCAACTTCTTTCTTCTCCATTACAGCATGGAGCCCTCCTTCTGCACTCTGGACCTACCTTCATCCAATAGACAGAGCCCGTCATGCTGTGGCCTCCTGCCCTAGCTACAGTCTACCATGGTCGGAGAACTGTAGTGGCAACAGTGACATATCGTATAGTTGTAACAAATCATAGCTCCTCTTTGTGGGACACCAGTTCTTCTGCCAGACTCTATCATAGGACTTTATGTATGCCATTAGATTTCATCCTCATGTTAGCTAGAAAAGATGAGAAATATCATGTCTATTTTACAGGTGAGGAAACAGCTTCAGGGTGACTCACCTAAAGTCTTGGAGCATTAAGAGATATATCAAGGGTCTGGGCAGGCTTGGCTGCCAAGCCTGTGCTTTCCATGGCCTCTTGGCCCACCTGGTCACAGGTGGGATACTGTAGGGCACCTCTGCCAACACCCTCATGTTGGATCTCGACTGGTAAATGCTATGGCTTCCACTCCAGGAAGCAGCTGGCTGGACAGGTCATGCTAATTTCACTCTCACCCCTCAGTTCTCTGACCCTCATCTACGAAATGAGAGGTTGGGCCAGATTCCTAAGCGGCTTCCTGCTCTGGCTTCCTCAAACTCTCTCTACGACTTTTGGAACTGTGCCTGCCGCTCTGGAACTCTGCTCAGCCTGGTGATGTCATGACGGTCCAGAGAGCAGGCTCTGCAGAAAGAGCCAGGTGCAGGTTCGGTGGCACCACACAGGCCAAGAAGCTGGAGGTTGTGTCAGTCTCTCCAAAGGGCCTGATTACAGTTTATAACCCAACTGTAAGATGGTCCTCTCTGGGGGAACTTGGCATTTGAGTGTCTGGGATGATAGAAGATCTAGAACGATCACTCCAAAGCCTGAGAGAGGCTGGGTGGAAAGCAGACTACTCCCCTCGGTGTTCCCAGGGTGCTGATCTCAGGAGGAGAGGGGGGTAACAGCAGGGAGGAGGCAGGACTGTGGGAGGCTGCTCTCACAGAACATTACTGTTAGTGCCTAATACAATGAGCTATTGTGGCTAATATCACATGGGGCTACCCACTATTTTCCTCTAAGACAACTACTTGAATGAACCTGGAACCTGAAGTTGGAGTTAACCCTTTTGTTCAAATGGGCCTAAGAGGAAGAGGTGAGGTGGACACGGATACCCTTCTCTGTGAAAGTTAGATAACCCTGGGAGGATGCACAGACAAAACAAGAAGCACGGGGCACAGAGAGAATGGGTTTCAGGAAGCCTGTTTCTAAAAAACAGTAGAGAGATTTTTGTCATGGTTGTTATTTATTCATTTTTATGTATTTCTCTTTCAGCTGTGGTAGAGTGAAAATGCCAAAAAATGTACTCACAGCTCTTTCATGTGTACATTTCAGTGGCATCATTAACTACATCCAAATTGTGTTGTTACTACTATCACCAAACAAGTACGGAACTCTCTTATCAATGCAAACATCTTTACCAGGTTAGCAAAACTCCATAAAGAACATCTTAGGTAGGTACAAAACCTCGATGTTGAATGTGATCACGAGGTATATCTAAAATGTACCAATACACTCCATAAAGCAAAAGCAGTAACATCTTAAAATCAATAGTTTCGAATTTATTATCTCCTTTGTAGAAATTCAAGACATTTTACAAATATTGTCTTGATTGTCTTCCCATTGACTGTAGGTAGAAACAAAGAGAGTAAGGGACTGGGACAATTAGACTAAGATCTAGAGAGGCTTGGTGAATAGTCAGAGATCTCCCACCGTGTCTAGTGACTAACAATCTTAGAATTGGGTTATTTAACTTGTGGTTTAATTTTCATTTTGTAGGAAGGACTGTGTTGTCACCAAGTGATTGTAGCTTCAATCAAAGGTGAGAGGATGTGTTTTTAGTTTCAGAATAGCATATGCTGCCATGACATGGGATAGAATTTTTCCTTGTGAACATGGGGTTGAAGTGGGGCTGTAGAGGGTAGGCACACTTACATACAGGCCAGACCAGAGTACATCACTTTCAGGTTGTGCTGATTGCTAAGCAACTGTAGTTACTAAGCACTACATTGTACAACCTGAGTTGTTATAAGGGAGAAAACAGAGGATGAACAAGGTAAGAGTTTCCATTGTCTGAGAATCAAAGCTACATGGTCCATACTAGAGATGGAGGAGAAAAAAAGGAGAGAGAGAGAGAGAGAGAGAGAGAGAGAGGTAACAAGACAGAGAGACCCATAGAGACAGAGAACAAGGAAGAAAAGAAGACAGAACATGTGAATTTCAGATATAAAAGAAAAAATATGTTTTAGCTAGTTGTAGGTAAAGGGTCTCGTGGAAAAGATAAAAATCTACATTAGTGAGTTAAATTTATTTTTCAGTTGGGTGAGACTGTTTTTTCTTTTTAAAGAACTCTTTTTGATGAGGATGTTAAAAAAGAGAATTGTCTTCATAGAAGTATTTCAGTTAGATTAGGCTTTTTGATGACTGGATAATTTCCAGTGAATTGTTGAAGCAAGAGAAGTTAGTGGTCCTGGTAGAAAGTTTGAATCCCTCAGGTCCAAGTGCAATCACATGTAAACTTTGATTAAAAGGCAGAAATGAGCCCAAGAATCAATCCTACAATTAGAACCAAGCAAGTAGAAGACAGTCATTTATCCTGGGAAAGACTCTCCAAAATTGTGGGGAGAAGGAAGCTGCTTCTTAGTGAACAGAGTATACAATTAATCGGTCTGCTGGTCTCCACACAACCAGTTATAGGGTTTAATTAGTTTTTCACAGAAAGCAAAGGTAAGCACATAATAACTTGAGCTTTGTTATTGGTATTGTTGTTACACCTACAGTCCACCTCTTTCTGGTAGAACAGCAGGAAGGCCAGCGGTAGCACACTTCAGATCTCTTTCCTCCCTTCACTCTTTCTATGGAGAAACTGTTTTTGTATCAGCTGCTTTGCTAGCAGTTGTGCGGTGATAGTTCAGCCTTGGCTTTTGAAAGCTGAGTAGGGAAAGATGGAAGTGTAAAAATACGTTGTTGCTAATGCCACTGTCAATTGGTAGCAGAAGTGTTTAGAAAGGTGCAAAGATAAGAGAAATAGTTCGTTGGAATGGTGGACATAGTGGTCAGTTTTCCCTTCTTGAACAAACGCCTGGCATTCACACTTAAATGTGGAAAGTTGTAATTCAGCTCACAGTTTCTGAGGTCGCAGTCCATGGTTGGGAAGCTCTGAAGCCAAAACATCACTGCAGAAAGGCAGGGCAGAGGGAGGCTCATTGTTTCCTAGCAGCCAGGAGCAATGCCCAGGGAGAGCCACAGTGCAGGGCTTGAAAGCCACGACCCCAGTAACCCGCTTCTTCCAAATGAACCTTCCGTCATAATGGCCAATTGTGTTGTGAATCTATCAGTGGTTTAATTACCTTCTTGTGATCCAATTACCTCCTGGAAGTCCCCCCTCTGAACATGAGCCTTTTGGAGGAAAAGTGGAATCTGTGTGACAGGGGTGCATAATGAACCAGGGAAAGCTCTTTGGCAGAGGTCGTGTCTAAACTGTCTTCTTAAAAGAACAGAATGGGGGGCCGGAGGGTTAGCTCAGTGGTTCCGGCGCCTGCCTCGCAAGCATAAGGACCTGAGTTCGATCCCCGGTTACCACATATAATGCTGGGTGTGGTGGCTCACGCCTGTAATCCCAGCACTCGGGAGGCAGAGACGGGAGGATTGCTGAGTTTGCGGCGGCTTGCCTGGGCACCATAGTGAGCTCAGGGCCAGCCTGAACTACAAAGCAAGACCCTGTCTCCAAAAAGCAAAAAAAAAAAAAAAAAAAAAAAAAAAAAAAAAAAAAAAAAAAAAAAAAAAAAAGAACAGAATGGGAATTTTTCTAGGAGGAGTTCGGCAGGATATTTTAAAGCAATGATGGGAACAGGAGAAACACAAATGAAGCTCCAAACTCCCCAGATCTTTGCAAAATGATTGTCAGTTGGAATGGGGGTCTCCAGTCATTTGTACTGCCTGGAGAGATAGAGAAGGTAAGTTGGATTCCTATCCTTAGGAGACAGGAGGAAGGTGAAAATAAATGATGGAAAGACAGCAAAAGATGAAAACACTTTGTAAACAACTGAATGAGGAAGAAGTAAATAAAGTGGAAAGGTTAAGAAAAAGCATATTAAATCCCTAAATAAGAATGGCAAAGGGACCAAAAGACAAACTTTCCCAGCTGACCCCTAAGGATGATGCATCTTGTTTGAGATAAAGTTCCTAAGCAGAACTAGGATAAGGTGATTCATTCTAGGCTGCCCAATCTATAAAGACCAAAAGCCACAATTTTCTTTTTATTTGGTTCAACCTTGTCCCAGTGCCTGATGGAGTTGTATCTGTCTAGGAGAAAGAGTCTCTAGATGACTCCAAGGGGCAGCAGCCAGGCCATCCTGTGTCCTGCGCCTGTCATCTCCCTCTCCGGGCTTCCTACAGGAGGTGGGGCGATCCAGAGTTGTAGGTGGCAGAAGGTTACCACTGGGAGACCAGTTGTCTGTTTCCACTCCCTCCCTTTTCTGGGTCTATGCAGGCAGCATGTGTTGTAGGACATGAAACTATAGAACCACAGAGCTTCCGTGTCAGGAAACAGCATTAACATCTCCTAAATTAATGGTCTTCGAATTGTTTTATGGAGTTATCCTTGACAATAAAAATCATCTCAGCAGATACTTCACCTTGGTTCACTGCTCACTTTCCTCTGTATTTATAAATATACATACAGCAATACATTTTAGTTCTGGAGATCAAAACTAGAACTCCCTGCCACTGATCCATAATCTCTTAGTCTCCCTTCATTCCTTTGGAAATGATATACTTCTGTACTAATACAATATTTTATATATATATATATATTTTTTTTTTTTTGAGACAGGGTCTCGCTTTGTAGTTCAGGCTGGCTCTGAGCTCATTATGTAGCCCAGGCAAGCCTCGAACTCAGCAATCCTCCTGTCTCTGCCTCCTGAGTGCTAGGATTACAGGCATGAGCCACCACGCCTGGCACTGTGGTATACGGTATTGATTGCCAGTAGGCATGAGTCTCCATGCCCAGCATTGTATGTGGTCACCAGGGATTGAACTCAGGACCTTGCGCTTGTGAGGCAGGCACCGGAACCACTGAGCTAACCCTCCGGCCCTACAATATTATATTTTAAAATAAATAAGTTATAATAGTTTCTTGTACTTTCAAGGATCATTCCTGTTCCCTTTGGATGTAAGTCCTCTGTCTTGGAGACAGGTCTCCCAGTTTCATCTGACATATTAATCTCTTCTGTGACTATCTAACCTTCCACCAAACACTTAGAAGCAAGCTTACTCAGCTTTGGAAATGTCTAGGGATCCCTGATTACCATTCCAGATGGCCAACCTGGGACTTTCCATCCAGCATCCCAAGTTGAGTTTGAGTCAGAACCGAACACTTCTGTGGGCGTGGCCAGGGAGGAGCCCTGCCTGCCGCTGGCTCTCCTTGGATCTCAGCACGGTCTGGGTGCCAGAGCTGTGAAGACTGCAGGAAGGTTGTCTCACTGCCACAGTAAATATTGTCATACCTCTGGTATGCAGAGAAGCAAGAGGAGCCACATTTGCTGCTGCCAGGTGGCAGACAAACACAAATGGAAGCTGGGCAGCAGGTGCTGGAGGGATATCTGGGGAAAAAAAAGATCAATGAAGCCTCATTAGGATGCAGTATTTACTATAAACAAGCCTCAAAGATTTGGGGTAGAAGAAACTGAACACAAAGGAGTTCTTTCTCTAGGACTGTGGGAACATATGCTCTAGAAGGGAGGATAAAGATGGCGGCCATGGTGGGATCATGACGAGACTGATGACAGAGACAAAAATTAACTCTATTGATGTGGAATGGCAGCCGATGCTGGGACACAGAAGGCCTGATATTTCCTAAACACACATGTCAAGATCCTGGGTTGTCATCACGGATAAATATGCTTGGAGATCGTGAGCTGTTTTCTCAGTTCTTCAACAGGGAGATTTTCCCAAAGCACACAAAGCCTAGCAGGAGCTGATCTAGGACTGAGAATCCTTAACTGATAAAGAGGACAGAAAGTTCTGGGGAAGACGGGAAACACAGGCATGTCTTACTGTAAAACATCTCAACATATTCAAAGAGCTGATTGGAAGTTCTTCTCCCAGCTTTCTGCTATGACGTTTGAGGAACACTTCTCTTCCCCTGGGCTGGACTTCTCCAGTAACTTATTGAAGAGGTTTTTCCCTCTTCTCTTCTTTTATTCCATCTTCTTTTCAGTGAAGGGCTAACCTGGATCCTGAAGCCAGATTTAGAATTATGGTGACTGTAATTAGGTCTGTTACTGTTTGATACTGAGAAAGCAGTATTCCTTTCAGGTTAAGCACTCCGATTTGGGGAAAAGTTAGAACTTTCAGAGTTCAGAGAAAGAATTATCTTAAGGAGAGAACAATTTGGGTTATGGGTAACAGTAGTAACTGGTTTTTTTTTGTTTGTTTGTTTGTTTTGCTTGCTTAGAAAGATTTTTCTCATTCCTCAATTTTGGAAATGCCTAGCTGCCCCAGGCCCAGGCTAAGCATGTACCACAGGTGTGGTCAGTGATTGGAACATACCTTCTGGATAATAGTGATTGATCCAAAGGTCAGAACCCCAAACTGGCCCTTACCAGAGTCTGATGTATGAGTATGAAATAAACCTCTGTGGTTGCTAAATAGGATGCTGTGACTTTGGAGCTCTTGGGCGCCATGTTGTTACTTCACATGTGGAGATTTAGACCAAAGCCAAGAGAAAGTAGCAAAGATGGAAGACAGATGTTTATGCGCAAATCATGGGAGAAACAACCCTGGTGGTGTACCAACCATGACTCTGCAGCCTCCGTGTGCCCCATGAGGAAGCTGCTAGTTTCATCTATAACTCTGAGATGAAAGCAGACTCAGATGCTGTGATGACACGTCACCAGCTCCTTTATCCTCTATCCACAGGAGTCACTTGACAGTCAAACAGCAGAGCGTCCGTGCTGGACAATTTTTATTGTCGTTTTATTGAGCCTCTCGATTCCCTGCTTTGATCCAGCTTGTCTATTTTTAATACAGCAAGGAGGCCATTCAGTTGTTATTTGACTGACCAGAATTTTGAAACATGATTTTCACCCTGTCGCTCTGCTGCTCACATCTGTGAAGGGTTCCCATCCCACAAGCCCCAGCTACAGCCTCCAGAGCCAGTGGCTTACAGCCCCCTGCCTCCTGCTGGCCGCCTCCTCCCGAGAGCTCGTCTGCCTCCTGACTGGCACTTGAAGGAAACATGCACATTTCTAGCTCAAGGATTTCAAGTGATGGTTCTGTCTGCCGGGACTAGGGCACCCCCCTGTCCGCTGTTTCCTGTAGGGCTCTAGACGATGTCACCTCACTTGGGAGGCTCTCCCCTTCCAGGGCACACTCTCAGCATACATCCTGCCCCCAAAGTCTGTGCCATTTCCCGACGGCTCCTCAGCTGGGGGCCAAGGCTTTCCTTGCAAAGATGTGGCGTGAGCAGGGCTGTGGCCAGGGCAGGGCTGACGTGGGCTGGCGGGAACCAGCTGTACCACAGCCGCAGAGCTGCTCCCGGGCAGAGGGAGTGGAGCCTTCCGCTGAGCTGCAGCTCACGAGTTTTCTACTTTCGTGGCCTCTTAGAATCACTCAAGTAGCTTTTAAAACATTGTATCTGGAATGCAGCCTGGACCACTTAAATCAAATCTCCAGAGGTGAAAAAAAAAAAATGCATGGAGCACATGGTTTCCGTGAGTTTCTCACTGAATCCGAACAATACTTGCACCGGTAACACCATTGCTGTCTCGTCTAAACACATGAGGAGGAACTGAGCCAGGGCCCCCCGAGTCTGTGGAGCTTGTCTGAGGTCTCGTGGGGAAAAGCGATAGCTTCTATGCCAGACTCTTTGACTCTACAGCATCCGCTCATTCGTAATTAAAATTTTTAATATAGAAATGAAATGCCATTTAAAAAGTCAAATAGCACCTCAAAACGTGTTGCCAAAAATGAGTGTGTCAGCTCCCCACGTATGCTGCTAGCTGTCCTCTTTCCTCATTCGTGTTCACGTACTTCCCCTCTTTCTTTTCTACTGATGTCTCTGTCTCCTCCTTTTCAGGACGGAGCTTTGCATTGACCTCTAAGCCTGATTCTTAGGGTTCCACAAGGAAAATGAGGTCTTGGGTGTCACTGCCCACCCTCTCACTGCATGATTTGGACCGTACAAACACCCTCGCTCCTTAGCATCTCCAGAAACTATCCGGATCCTGAAATTCACAGGTATTCAAGTCCCTTACAGAAAATCCATTTGCAAGGAAATTACTACATTCTCCTTATACTCTAAAACACCTGTAGATTACTTATATTACCTAATACTGTGTAAATTCTACACGCTCTTACTTTTAAATAATAGCAATAATAGTAAGGTTTGTGGTTTGCTGTTTTGATTGTTTGGATTTTTTTTTAATGGAGGGGGGAAGATAATTCTTATATCCTCGTAGTCTCTGTTTTTACCAAGTTGGTCTTTTTCTGCTGTAAAGTTCTGGAATCTGCCTTTCTTATCTGAGAGTTGGCTCAGATTCTGGTGTCCCCGGTTGTTTGCTCCTGGAAAGAAGAGGGACACACGGCTCATATCTGTAATCATGTACAGTTTTGGGGGTGGGACTGTTTCTGTGGTAGCTTTCAGCATTTCCAGAGGAAATTCCAAGATCAGTATCTTTTTGTGTCTTTTCTAGGATTGATTCTGTTTCCCAGAGAAGCACCTTCCATGTCCTGTCTGGAGGAAGTAATCCCAGATTTCTCCAGTTCAAGATGAGAGGTGGAAATGTAGGCTGAGGATGTTTCGGAATAACTCCTGTTTGATACCAGTACTCTGGCCCTCAGCAGGCTCTGGAAACCCCAGCCTGTTGATCATGATTCTGTCCTTAGAGAATAAGCCTTCAGTCTTCTTCAGGAAGCAGGAGAGGGGCATTTGCCCATCAGTGCAGACTTGCGGAGGGGTCCGTGCATCAGATGCCATGTGAATAACCCTCAAAACAATGGTCTCATTTAAGGCCCCAGTTACACTCACTTCCTAAAACACCTGTGCTGTGTATTCCTGGGGTTTTTCAAGGTTCCAAATGTAAGCCGAGTTGTTTCTCACCTTTCCTAATGATGGTTTAGAATGCAAATGTTTAGAATGTGCCATCCTTATCATTTGTCCTGCTTTTGTAAAAATATCACACACACACGCACAAGCACACCTGTTTATTATATCGCATTGCACCCCAATCTCTTTGTCCTGATGTTGCTGAAGCCCTTCCTGATACCTTTTATCACTTTACTAAGGATACAGACAGGAATTAAGTGTGTTTAATCCATCATCCTTAATGGAAGAGTCAGTACCTCCATTAAAATGACAGAAAACCAACTACTGTACCTTTTTGCCACTGCATATGGATATAAGCACTTTGTGATCTATTGCTTTTCATGATCTCGTTAGGTGAATCATGAGGCCTACAAATACCCACAGCATGGATGAAGAATTATATAGAAACATAAGACACTTAGCCAAGAGTACATTGTAGGTCCTGCTATCCAACCTAGGGCCATTTCCATGCATTTATTTTGTGTCCTCAGCAAAACTGAGAAGAACATCTGAAGCTGGAGAGGATGATGTGTCTATGGCCCTCAGAGATTATGACCGACCGTGACTGTTCATCACTTTGATTCACATTTCAGGTTCACTGCCTGAGTCTACAAAGAGGAGACACAGAAGTACAAAGCCCAGACTCCGGCTTCTTGATTCCAACCCTGCCTTTCCTTGTCTGCTTCCACTGTAAGGCAGTTTAAAATTAGCAGCAGGTAAATACAGAGATCATCACAGTCACATTCGTATAACTATAAAGGGTGAGGAAAGGCAGAGGGACTCTCAGACCCTGGAAGGAGGAGAAGAACAATAAACTTTGTGCCTGGGCTAGAGAACAGTGATGTTTCTAAAGTGACATTAGTTGTCTGGATGACATTTGGGCACCGAATGACCTGAAGCTCTTTAAGCAGCAAAGAAAGCTATTGTGAAATCACAGGCCCCGGCCGATCCTATAATCCTTTAACCCATGGATTAAGGACATACATTGTGCCGCCGGTGACTTGTGCTGTTGATCTTTGAAAACAAAATACCTAAGGAACTCTAAAGCACACATACCTGTGGTAAACTAGCAGTGTGGTTTGGGGACAAGGGCAGAATCCAGCCCCCAAGCATAAATAATAAGTAGACTGATAACGAAGAGAAATGTAAAGTGTAGGTGGGTGGGCTAGTAAGAAAATCACGTCACTTTCCTCTCCAGTGCTCTGGGATCCATTCTGTAGTTGTGGAAGTGAGTTCATTTCCCCAGCGCTGAATGAAAACCGGAGCAGGCCTAAGGACTTTCTCACCGTTCATCACTAAAGCGTCCTTTGGGCTCTTTAGATCCTAAGATAAGCCTTGTTGCAGGAATTAAGTACTTCAGTAATTTTAATTGGCCTGTCCAACATAGGTGTCTGAACTGTAAAATTCACTCAAGATAATATTGTTCTGTTTTCCACTTCCTGTTTTGGGCTTGCCTGGGGCTCAAGATAAGACAATGGGATTTTCTGATCTTCCTACTCCTGACTCATAACACTGATTTAGGCTTTTCTGGGGCTGCAGCTGAGGAGGAAGAAGGATCAAGAGATCCTGGATGGCCAGGGGGTGTGAAGGATATCCCATCCCATGTAGCGTCTTGCCCTTGGCGCCTTTCTGGTGAAACGGTGCTGGCCCTTTGGCTGGCTCGCAATGGAGATTCCTCCTTCAACTGGGTGTTGGTGTTTCCGTGAGATCTCAGAGGCCACCACGGGAGAAGCCATCATGTTGGCTGGGTCCGGTGACCCACCCTATGCTCTCAGGGCAACCTTCCCCTCTCAGTGCAGCCCTGCTACTCTTTCACTGGTTTTCTTTTTAATTTTTTAATTGAATTCTTTATTGGTACATTTTATATACAGCTCACAATCACACTCAACATTGAAAAATCTGTACCAGTACATGACATGAGTTAATTCTCATTTTACCCATATCCCTACCCACCCACAACTCCCTACCCCCTATATACATATGCTTTCTTTTTCTTTTTAAATCACATGTATTCTTTCTCCTCGTTGCTTTTCCCTACCACTTTCCATTTGAATATTTCCTATTTCACTTGGTTTTCTTGCCAGAGAGAGTGGTCACGGCCTTAGGCATTAGGCTTTTGCCTGAAAAGGGTGAAGACTAGGGTCTGTGCTCTGCAGATGTAGCAAGGGTGCAAGTCGGGTTCCAGATTCTGTCACCGGGTTCCACGCTCTCTCCCCACGAACTTCTAAGACCTGGTGAGAAAAATCCTTTCTTCTCCTCCTCTTTCCACAATCACCCCCATCCCTGTCTTCTTTAGCGTCCCCTCCTGGGCATGAAGGTGGGTGGTAATGTTTGATTCTTCTTCAGACCCCGTTGGTGCTCTTGGGTCTTGCACTGGGCCAGCACTGAGTGTTTGTTTTGGGCCTTTGAGAGCCACAGTTGTCTGCAACACGTTGCCCCAGAGACAACAAATCTTAATCCACACAACCTATTCGTATCGTATGGCAAAGGTTGTGGTTAAACTAAGGTTCTTGAGATGACCTGACCCTAGACTTATGGGCCAGCCCCTAACACTGTCACAAGTATCCCCGTAAGGGAAAGAGGGGGCAGAGGGAGAGTAGACACGTGGAAGATGAAAATGCATTGTGAGAATGGAGGCAGACATGATAGCAGTGCAGGCCCAGGTCAGGGTCCTGGCAGCTGCTAGGTGCTGAAAGTATCGACGATCCCCAGGGCCCCTGGAGGCACGTGATCCTGAGGACACATGGTCCTGAAGATACCCTGTCTGCAGGCTAGTATTTTTCATTTGGGTCTTCTGGTCTCCAGAACTGTGAGGCAGTATCTTTTTATTATCTTAAGCCACACAGTTTAGGGCGATTTGTTATAACAGCCACAAGAAGATAGTGTATGAGCCTTTGCCCAAATGTAAGGGCAAAAGACGCTCACTATAAACACTATGTTTAGGGGCTGGGAATATAACTCAGTGATAAAGGGCTTGGTTAGCATCCCAGAAGTTCTAGGTTCCATCTCCAATGCACTCTTCAAATAATCCCTCCAAAGCAAATATTGTACTTAGAAGAGATCATTTCTCAAGTTATCTCCTTGCCCTGATAAAATCCTATTTGTCTGTTTCAGGTTAGTGTTGATGTGCTTGACTTTTGCAGATCAGTTTGAAGGACAGGATCTGACTCAGGTGGGATCTCTGCATGTGTTACCTCTCCTAAAGGGGAGGCCTTCCGGTTAGTCACTTATTGGTCTCTGTGATTTTTTTCACACTAAATCTGTGTATAAACTTTTTTAAGGTCCCTTTGTCATATGGCACCCTTGACCTATGGAAAGAAGCCATCCATTGATGCCCCTTTCTTTCTCCCCAGTTAATAGGAAATATTACATTTCCTATTATATTAAATAGTTTAATATTACATTTTCCTCTGAGGAGTTCCCAGAAAGAGTATGGGACAACCTGCCCCATGCACTCCCTGCAGAAAACACAGGATTCTCCTGCTGCAGATAAGAGGTAAGAATGAGTAATTGGCACTTTTGACATGAGACTGGCTCTCGGCTCTGGCATCCTGGCTGCTGACTCAGAGAGATTTAGAGTTGTACTGGAACTTGAGGTTTTGTTATTCAGAGCTTAGAGTTTGCCAATGGCCCCTGAGTTCACTGGATGAGTGCCATGCTTGCTGCCTTCGCCCCTCTGCCACAGTTTCCTCATCTCAGAGAGAGAGAGAGAGAGAGAGAGAGAGAGAGAGAGAGAGAGAGAGAAGGTGGGGGTAGGAACATTATTCAATCAACAAACAGATGTCAGGCGGGGACCACATGCCAGATTTCCTGCTGGGTGCCAGAATTAGAAACATCAACCAAACAGTCCCTGACTAATAGGATACAGTCTTCTGAGCTACAGACTTCCCTAGTTGCCCTCTTTTAAGATTTGCATGAATGTATAAGAGACAAAAGCAGATCCTCATGAGATGTGCAGGCACAAGTTAACTGGGTGCTCTAAAACTTGGTACTTCCCACTTCTCTGTGGTCTCCAGGGTCTCAAGAACCCTAAAACTCAATGATTCCTTTTTTTTTTTTTTTTTTTTGGAAAATGTTGTTTTAGAGTCAAACCTAGCACAGGAACTTTGAATCCTGCTTCTGGGGATATTCCACTTGGTTTCTGATCCCGACACTGTTGCTTTCAATATTTGAACTCTTGTTCAAACTACTTAATTCTCCACATTTCTATATCCTCATAACCACTACTTGGATGTAAAAAAAAAATGAAATGAATTCATTCATGTAAAACACCACAGTGCCCGACACAGTGTAAGTATTCAGGAAATGTCAGGTGATATAATACGTGTGTCTGTGTATTGCCTTTCAACTCTCCACAGTCCGACTGAGTTGTCCTCATCCTTCATCAGGACGGGAGACAGCCGTGGAGCATACTTGAAAGTTTAGGAAAATTCCACGCAACTTCAAAGCACTTTGATGAATGATCATACAATGCCTGTCTTCTAATGGTCAGAACTGAACTTCACTAAACTGGACACCACTGAAGCCAAACCCAGTCAAGAGAACAGAAGGGAAGTCATGAGGGGACTCATCTCACTCCCCCAGAATGCTGACTTCTCTTTGCAAGTTAACTGCGTGGAGACAAAGGGAAATTAATAAGAGCACCAGGAAGTTACGGCTTTGCCATGAGAAAAGAAGTCTTTCTATTCAATAAGCCCTTACTCACGATCCAACAGTAACGTGAATGATAGCAGCTGAGAGCAGCCCAAAGGAAACTGGAGAGAAATTTGAACTTTGGAGGACTTTGGTTGGATAGAAGTTAGGGAAGGGAGTGGCTAAGACCCCAGAGGGAAGCAGGATGGGGAAACTGACAGAAACAGAAAGCACAGAGGGAAGAAAGTTGAGTGGGCCCATTTCCCAAGAACAGCTCATTTCCCTTTCCGAGTTCATGTCACCTCCACCCCGACCCCCAGGTCTTTATCCTGAATAGCTGCAAACAGATGGCAGACCTTGAAGATGACTCAGGAATACTCGGCTGGTGGCAGATGCAACTCAGAAGGTGGTGACCACCCGTGGCCTGGCGTCCACACTCCCCATCTGGCCATTTGTGATAGCATCTCCCAAGTCCCAGTGCTCCTGATCACATTGCTAAAGGACCCTGACAACAGAGCACAGCAAGGAGTGTTTCCTGTCGGATGTGCATCCTCAGCGACCTCACGGCCGAGTCTTCCCAGTCCTTGCTTGGGTTTCCTAACATTGTCTCTCCTGCACTGTGCGGGGAAGCCCAGCTGGTTAGAGGATGAGGAAGATGCTGGGTGATTTGCTCAAACCTCCACCCTACCAGAAACGAATCCAACAGCTCCTGGACAGAGTCAAATTCACACCTAAAAGAAGAGTATGGGAACAGCTGTCAAGACACACCAGGGAGGAAGGTTAGCCTGCTGCACACTGGATGTGTGGTGTGCCTGTCATTAGCTCTGGCAATGTGTACACCTCCTCAAGTTTATCCTCAAAGAGGAAGTTCCAAGGTTGGAGTTAAACACCACTTTACAGGTGAAGAAAGCCAAGATCACTGAGTCTCAGTTACCTTCCCAAGGCCACGTAGGCTTTGAACTTAGACCCATCCTGTTTTCGCTTTGTTTTGTTTTGTCTTGGCTTGTTTTTGAGACCAGGTCTTGTTCTGCAGCCCAGGCTGGTCTCGGATTCACAGTCCCCCCCCCGCCCCGCTTCAGCCTCCCCAGTGCTGGGACTGCAGTTGTGTGCCACCACGCCAGGTTACATCCTACTGGGAAGGAAGAACTCTTCAATCAAATGCTGCCCCTACACTGGCTTGAGAGCTGCATAAGGCAACACCTGCCTAGTTCCAGCTCTAGAAAATCTGAGCCAGAATTTCTAAGATGAGGCTGAAGAATTTGCCTCAGTCCATTTCCAGACAGCCCTTCAGACAGTTTGGAAACTCGGCTGGAGGAGGCACCAGCGCGAGGCACTCTGCTCACCTCTCTTCTCTAACCCCCGGCTAATGCACATTACTGCCTGGAGAAAGGCTGAGACCTGGGCATGAAATCCGCCTTGACTCATAATCATTCTTGTTGTGCTGGCTCCTCACTTTCTTGGAAGGACCTAGGAGATGCTAATCCAGCTGCTTCCTCCTGAGCCCCTGGTATGGCCTCCCTACAGGTGGGATCTGGCCTTGATGTAAACTCACATTATCACCTAACAAATACTTGGGAGGTAGTAGCTGTGCGTCTGGCAGCACTGTTAAGCATTTCCTGTGTATAGTCAGCTCTTATCAGTGCCTGTGGTTCTGTTCTGTGGTGTCACAGCAGACACCGAATTGACACATACCGAACCACTGCTCCTAGGGGAGATCGGGGTGAGGTTTCCATGAGCCTCTGTTCAGAATGTTATCAGTCGATCCTGTAAGGACCTTGTGCGATGTGCCTTTCTGTTTAAAATACTTTAATATATTCTGCTGCTTATTGATACTGAGCCCATGGCAAGCACACTACAGCTCATGCTTGAACAAAATTTGTCTAACTACATTGTTTCTCCAAAAGGCCTGTCATGACCTTCTGCAGTTAGAAACCCCAGACAGCATTTAGCACGATGCTTGGGCACATTTTATACAGTGAAATCACCAAAAAGAACAAGGCTGTTATAAGCGTGTGTCAGAGAGGTGGTGAAAAGGACATATGGTTTCAGTCCAAGAGCCGAAACAAGACAGCAGACGGACTCTGATCCACCACAGCTGGAAACTTGGTGCTTAAGAAGAACCATCATTTTGTTTGTTTGTTTCTTTGGACATGGTCACAGTGACCACAGAAATGCCACAAGCATGCATCTGGAGTTTACAGATATTGGCAAGAAGGCAAATTCACAAATATAGAATGGTGAATTATCAACATCAATTGTATTCGCTCCTTTGAACTTTACTCCGGTAGTGTGAGGTGGGCGCCATTTTTTCTTTCCCATTCCTGACAAGCTCTAGAAAAACCTGTTAGCAGATTCCAAAAATAGGTCACTCTCACTGTAACAGAAGAACAAAACTGGAGTAGCAGGGAGGCCGAGCAACTTGACCAAGGCCATACAAGATACATTAGATTTTCAACTTGGATGAATGCGGTTCCATTTTTAAGTGTTTAACTACTGTTCTTTAATGTGCAAGCTTATTTCTAGAATAGAGTTGTGCATGCTTAGTTCCTGTGACCAAGTGACATTGATAGAGTTAAAAAACGAAATAAGAAGGGATTCGGTTTCATAATTCCAGGCACAGTAGATACTCGTTAGGCTTGTTGTCTGTGTGCTCTTGAATTTGAGTTTCTGGAGGACTTGGGGCTTCCAGCTTCAGTATCAGTTGGTGTGTTGTAGACTCTTCAAAATTTAGTGCTCACTTTGACAGCACATATGCTAAAATTGGAATGATTCTCTGAAGTTTAAATTTACAGGTGAAGTGAAGCTAGATTTTTAGTACCTCAAACTGGCCTAATTTTTCAGGATGGAAAACGCCACCTAAAAATCAATTTTACCTTGAGGAGCAGCCATGTATCTCAGTGGTAGAGCTTGAAGCTCAGCATTGCCAAAAATAAACCAATAAAATAAAATTCAGTGTTGTTTTGAATAAAAATTATACATTAGAAATACTACCTATCTGTAAAATTTATTGCATTCAGGATTCTTCAGACATTTTAACTTCACTTCAGAGTTTAATTGGGGAAAATATGGTTAATAAAATAGTTTTTATTAATAACAATCAGGGTATTAAAAAAAACTCAAAAGCAACTGGCTTCAAGATTTCTACAGTACCAAAAAGAAAAAAAAAACTTTGGCCTGCCCAGAGACTTCTTTCTTCCTGAAAGCTAGACTCTTGCCTTGCTCAGATCACACAACTCTCTCACCAAGGAAGACGCAGGTTATTCTCTTCTCTGTTTATCAACTCGCCCAACACCTGACCTTTAGAGGGAGAAAGTCACAGGTTCACCTGAAACCCCCCAGAGACCAGGTTAGCATGTTAATGTTACGTCCAGACATCTGAGCACTGAAAAATAAGGACTACCTAGGTGAGCACTGTGAATTGTGTATTCTGTGTAAGTAAATTATAATGCACTTTAAAACACAGAAAAGCTGACGACTGCTTTTGAATAATTCTAATCCTTAACTTCTCTTCTTTCTAGCCTATCACAGAGGTCAAGATCTGTATAGGTGCCAGCTCTTTTTTTTCCTCCTGATTTTGTTCTCACTTGTTCAGTCCTGTGCAGAAGTCAAAGGAGTTGTGGCCAGAGGGCTGCTAGAATAACCAGCAGCTTAATGTTACCTCTGGGAAGAAGGGATGGGCATGGGCTTGCCGTACCTCCTGCTGTTCACCTCTTAAACAAAGGAATGTACTATGAGTGTTTCAAGGAAACAGTTACGAACCACATCAAAGGAACTAACTGTAAAACCACTTACCATTCAAGGTTCCAGGCACCTCGGTGTAACAGAACCTCAGCAGAAGACAGTCTAGTTCTGTGAAACTTCCTGTCCAGGCAGCAATCCACCAACCTCATCTTTGTCTATTACATCAGCTCGCAGTTTGGTGTGAACAAAGCCTGAGGGTTCTGCGCTGTGGCATGGAGTGGAGCTCCTTCCTCCAGATGCTTCTCCCTGTAGCCGTATAGTACTGCTTTGGAATCTGGCCCTCTTGAAGTCCATAAGGCAGGACTCTGAGCCCTGGTGGCTCACGGAGTGAGAGATGGGTGCTGACCTGCTGCCCCTTCTGGACCTGCTTAGCAGGGCGGAGGTACACACACAGAAAGTGGTGGCGGTGGCGATGAGGTTGGCGAACAGGGTTCAGGGATGTGAACACTGGGTTTTGTAAGAGGCACCCCAACCAGCTGCTCCTGAGTTTAATGCTTTCGCCAGATGAAGGGATTTGTTCTGCAGCATTCTGAGCCACATTGTATAATGATGGCCAGATGGTAATCATAACCATCATTTCCATTTCAAATTTGTCCTGTATTGCTCTCCATTTATGCTCCCAGTTAGAGGAGAGTAAGAGGTTCAGCTCTGTGACAACCACCGACATAGCCAGCTTTCCAGAATTCAAAACAATTTCAAAATTTCTTATCCTTTCTTTTCTGATGTATGAAAATCAGCAGGGGATCTTCCCCAAGAACGTGTTTTCATGAGGACTTTGGGAGCTTCTATCGGACTTGCTGTTAGGAAGCAGAGTCACTGGACGTGTGGCCTGGAAAGTTCTATCTTCTTCCTCGGCTCCCTCCCTCTCCACTGCTTCTCCTGCCCTGCAGCCTGCCCTGGAAGCCCCTTCATTATGGAAAATCCTACAAACAGAACCAAAACAAACCTGTTTTCATTTAATTTGTGAGTGTAGAGTATCGCTGGTGTCTCAGTTTTGAAAAAAAAAAATGACCAAGACAGAATCCTAGGACTTAAAACTAATGCATTGTACCTGTACACTTGGTGATGTCTTCACATTTCTTTGCCAACTGTAAAGGCATACAGCAGGTGTGGAAGGTTCTCCCTTAAATTTTAAATTAGATAGTGCAGCGTACTGATACGGATATTTATTTGCTTCTAGACCTTCATCCCTTCACTTTAAGGTCTTATATAAATTTCTAAACGTTGAAAAATAATAGACAAACACAGTGGATGAAGCAAGAACTAAGCCAAATAAATAACAATTTATTGAACATCTATCACATGTTGGTTCCTGTGCTCCAAAT
>PVIC010026579.1:0-24416 GCA_004025085.1 Thryonomys swinderianus
GCTTCCAAAGTAGGTACAGTACCACTAGAGCTAAATCCCCAGTGAGAAATTTTTTATATTCTCATAGTCCTTGTTTAGCCTGAAAAATTCTGTTTTAAGTCAATGATATGGTAAAAAAAAAGCATGCCATACTATGTACAAAAATTACTATTAGAATTCCAAGAATGATGTCTAAATTTCATTGTACTGCTTTTATCACCTGGCTGTGTTTTATATATTTTAAACAGTTCAATTCTATCAAAATCATGCAATCGACTTTTCTAAGCCAAATTTTAAAAAGTACTTTGATATGTCTCTTGTGAAGATAATTAAGTATACCTGAAATATTTATGTGCATGTTGATAATTTTTAAACTGAAGAGTAAAAATACTTCAGGTAAAACAAATGACATTTTGTCTCAAAGGTATTAATATGTTTGTGGATTTTTACTGAAGTTAAAATTAAAACCCATAAAGAAATATGTCATCCTGGCCTTTATGACCAGTGTATCTTGAGAAATGTTTTATTTATAAACAAAATTTACCACTTCCCCCTTTTTCTAGGTATAGTGACATGATTTATATGAATGGATATTTAATGTCTTTTTGCATACAGTTGCTCGGGATCAAACAGGGGTTCCCAGGCATGCTAGTGAACATTCTACCACTAAGCTACATACCCAGCTTGAAACTAGAATTCTTTTCATTTGAAGTGATTCAGATTGCAGGAAGAAAGAAAAAGCAAAATTTCAAAACTTTTAAAAGCTCATCTGTGTTTCTCAAGGCAAAGATCCGAAACAGCCCTTTGATTTATTTGCAGAGCAATTCAGTCCGTGTTAGAAATGAAGAACTATGGGCTGGAGGGTTAGCTCAGTGGTTCCAGTGCCTGCCTTGCAAGCGCAAGGTCCTGAGTTTGATCCCTGGTAACCACATACAATGCTGGGCGTGGAGACTCACGCCCACCAACAATCAATACCACACACCACAGTGCCAGGCATGGTGGTTCACGCCTGTAATCCCAGCACTCGGGAAGCAGAGACAGGAGGATTGCTGAGTTCTAAGCTTGCCCAGGCTCCATAGTGAGCTCAGAGCCAGCCTGAACTACAAAGCGAGACCCTGTCTCAAAAAAAAAAAAAAAAAAAAAAAAAAAAAAAAAAAAAAAAAAAAAAAAAAAAAAAAAAAAAAAAAAAAAAAAAAAAAAAAAAAAAAAAAAAAAAAAAAATGAAGAACTATGACTAGATTTTTGGGATATTAAATATATCTACCTAAGTAACTGAAATTTCATTTGCAAGGCTTACCTATGGAAAAACAATAGGAAAGACAAGAAATACAAAAGAAGTGAGAAGAGTATTGAGGAAAGAAAACATGAAGATAGCAGCTCAGTTCATGATAGCCCAATCTTGGAAACAACCCAAAAGCCCATCAATTGGAGACAGGATAAAGAAGATGTGTTTTTTTTTTCTTAATGGAGTATTATTCTGCCATAAAGAATGACAAGATTCATTCATTTATGAACAAATGGATACACCTGAAGGACACACTAATAAGTGAAGTAAATAGATCACAGATGTGCAAATACCATCTCTTCTTTGATATGAGCACCTGTGGTTGTAAATGAGCTCTAGAAAGTATGACAGTTTTTGTAGAATGGGAAATTTCCAAAGGAAATTTGGTGTGGGAACATAATGAGGGGAAGGAATAAATATGATTCTGAAAGAAAATAAAAGAGCATGTATATAGGGGCTGGGGAGGTGTGGGTGGGTAGGGATGTGGGTAAAAATGAGAATTAACTTGTGTCATATACTGGTACAAATTTCCCAATGTTGTGTGTGACTGTAAGATGTATATAAAATGTACCAATAAATAATTCAATTTAAAAAAAAGAAAACATGAAGAAACTTGAGTGAAGCACGTGGTATGCACAGACAGGAAGGTGTCATTGTGGAAAACAAAGACATTCAAGGGTGGGACATTATTTGTGTATATTCTGGAAAAGTAAACCTCCCAGAACACTTTGTTTCATTGTGACTGGTCTCAGAGAATATCATAAATGTTTACTCTGTGTTGTTAGAAAGCTCAGAAAAATTAGTATCCTCACAGAATAGCTCTTAGAGGAGACTGAATGTTACACAGGAACTGAAATATGATAATTAAAACTGACCTGGTGACAGAAGTACTTGGTAATCTTACATGTCTAGGGGTTTGGCTCTGTGGAATAGGTGGATGTGAAGTCCTTTCATTTCAATTTGAGCTGATAGCTATGTTTCCCTCCAAGGACGGCAACAGTAAATGCAGTTTTGTGCAAGTCACCAGACAGGCTCATTTGGGCGAGAGCTTCAGGTTCTAGCACTCCTACGTAAAGCGCTAGCCTCATTACCACTTATTTCCTTGGACCTCAAATTTCTTGTCAGCATGGAGAAAGGACAGAATTGCAGAATGACAAAGGTTACATACAATGCTGATTTGTTTTTCTTTAAATACTTACATGGAGCATTTTTAGGGAGTGGCGCACGTGGGATTCCAGTAATAGGATATATCCAATGTATTCCTTTCACGCTACCTTTTTGTTTGTCCCAAATTCTAATTAAAAATATGAAGAGTGAACAAAAAAGAGAAACATTTTCAATATTAGCATGAAAATGTAGTTTTTAATAACTTTTATTTTAGTAAGATTTGTGAATTAGAAGAAAACATTTGCTATAAATGTTAATTTTATAAACATTTCTGAGTAAATTCTGGAAATTTTCCATAAAGAAAAATACCATGAGATGTAAGATAAAATTAAGGTGATTTTGTTCTCTAACTTCAAAGGATGCACTTGGACTTACTAATCTTACTAATTTGACTAATGAGAGGTAAAATACTATGGAGTGTATTTTAATTTGGAAAGCTGAAGCACAAAACAAAGTATCTTACGAAGTACAGGACTTCAGAAAGTGATGAGAAACTTACTTTTGGGATAAATTAGTTAAAAGGCTAATTTTTCTGGGTTCAATATACACCATCAAGAGGACAGCAATATTAGAAAGCATTAAAGATCATTGTGGAAGATGAGCACCTATAGATGCAAATGAGCCCTAGAAAGTATGACAGCTTTTGTAAAATGGGAAATCTCCAAAGGAAATTTGGTGTGGGAAAGTAATGAGGGGAAGGAATAAATATGAAAATAAACGAGCATGTATATAGGGGGTGGGGAGGTGTGGGTGGGTAGGGATATGAGTAAAAATGAGAATTAACTTGTGTCATATATTGGTACAAATTCCCCAATGTTATGTGTGATTGAGAGATATATATAAATTGTACCAATAAAGAATTCAATTAATAAAAAAAAGATCATTGTGAAAGATGGGATTTCTTGTTAACATAAAACGTAAGGAAGTGCGGCAGAACCAGTTGTGAACATGACTTGTGAAGCTATGTAAGATCCTGCACATCTTAGAAGGGCTCCATGCTTGTTTCATGCACTGTGTCAACTGTCTTGAATTTGCTAATTATTTAGGAAAGGTCTTTACATTTCCATGTTTTACCAGGAATCACAAATGATGTAGCCAGCCATGATAAGAGGGTTAAAATGCCTGGCAGAATGAGAGCTACCTATAAAAATAAAACTAAATGTGGGGAATAAATCTGCAAATGTAAGATAAAATAAAAATTTATTTTAATTAACATTTAATTAAGGTAAAATAAGCATGTAAATTTTGCAACATTATTGGAGTTTCTTCAAATTTCAGCTAAGCAAGGAGAGTAAAACCTACCTGCATTCTAGCAACTAGTATTCCCTGATCATGGCAATATTTCATCAGAATGTTATATCCTGGCACAATGCCACTGTCATCTCTTAGTGAATTCTGACATTACAAGACCTGCATTATTCCTAAACAATCTTCTTCTAGTTATGTTTAGGATACTATTTATTGTCTTATTTATCATTATTTTATCTGTCTAAAAGGCACATCCTGCCAGGCATGGTGGCATATGTCTGTAATGCCTACACTTGGGAAGCTGAGGCAGGAGCATTTCAGGCCAGCCTGAGCTACGGAGTGACATAGTGAGTTTCAGGCCATACAGAACTATACAGGAAGACACTGTATCAAGAGGAAAAAAAGAGTTTCTACATATCTTTGCCTGATTAAGTGATAATAACACCTAAGATTAAACTTGTTCATTACTCTGAATCTCAAATTAATAATTACTTATCTATGTCTCTATAAAACAAATATACTTTGTACTTGTAGACACAGGAATTTCAGCAGTTCATAAAGTGTGAAATCATTAGCCTTATATTGTATATGTGTACATGTAAAAGAAATGAGCTAGTAAAAACAGAAAAGTAAAACAAAAAAACCCCAGTTTTTTCTGTCTTTATTTAAATGTCACCTTTTAAACTGTACACCTAATTCATCAGGATTGTCAATAGGCCAAGCGTCTTCATCTGCTTTCATTATTTGAACAATGAGTAATGTTTTGCGTAAAACCATGTGTTCAGGCTTGAATAATATTCGGATATCTACACATTCGCCAGGACGCAACAACTTTCCTGTAACACATACAAAAATAATTTTAATGGCCAGAGATTTAGCTCAGTGGTTCCGGCACTGGCCTAGCAAACACAAGGTCCTAGGTTCGACCCCAGTAACCACATACAATACTGGGTGTGGTGACTCACACCCACCAAAAATCAGTACCACATACCATAATGCCGGGCGTGGTAGCTCACGCCTGTAATCCCAGCACTAGGGAGGGAGAGACAGGAGGATTGCTGAGTTCGAGGCTTGTCTGGGCTACATAGTGAGCTCAGGGCCAGCCTGAACTACAAAGCAAAACCCTGTCCTAAAAGGTTTTAATGATCTGTTTTGCAAGATACTTTTGCTAAACTTAGACCACTAGATTGATAAAAAAAATTCTTTAATCATTATAGATACCATTACATAATTGACTAGCTTTTATATTTATATTTTTTCTGCATAACTATTTTAAAAATCTAGCAACTTTCAATACTTTATGCTTGCTTTTAACAATTTACATATGATTTCTTAACCTATATTTCACCAGGGTTAGTATTTCTATTTTAATATTTAGATGTTCAATCTACTTCGATTTCAGTTTAGAAATGGTGAAAGATGTAGACTTCATTTTAATCTTTGGCAGGTTGAAACTTGTTTTTTCTAACACCATTTATAAAACAGGCTATCTCTCCTCTGTTGAGGGTATTTGGCTCTTCTGTCAAAGGTGAGGTGGCTTAGTATGTCTGGAGTGGTTTCTGCATCTTCCAGTCTGTTTCACTGATTCTGTGGTCTTGGAGACATTGGCATAAGCAAAGACTTCATGAACAAAATCTTAGGAGCATGGGAACTAGCACAATCAATCAACAATTCAGATATCATTGTATTAAAAAGCTTCTGCACAGCAAGAAAAACCACCAAGAGAGCAAAAAGACAATTTATAGTGTGGGAAAAAATACCAGGTGTTCCGCAGACCAAGAAATACTATCTAGAAAATATAAAGAACATTAAAAAGTCACCCCCCAAATTTAAAGACCCATTTCTAAAGTGGGCATTGGAAATGAACTGACACTTCTCAAATGAAAAAGTAAAAGCAGCAAAGAAACATACTGAAAAATGTTTAACCTCACTGGTCATTCGGGATGCAGATGAAAACACAGATGCCATCTCATTTCAAAAAGAATGGCTGCTATCAAGAAATCAACCAATAACAAATGCTGGCAGGATTGTGGGGAGAAAGGAATCATCTTCCACTCTTGGTGGGAATGTAGACTGGTACAGCCCAAATGCTCATCAACTGGAGACTGCCTACAGATTTTTTTTTAATAAAATGGGGTATTACCCATAGCTAAATGGATGCACCTTGAGGCCATATTCATGAAATAAATATGACACAGATATGTAAGCAGTATATCATTTCTCTAATATGAGAAACTAAAGGGTTCAATGAGGTCCAGAATGTATAAGTATTGCAAAAAAGAAATAAAAAAGCAAAAGAGGAACTGGAGGGCCAGTGGAAAGCAAAGAAAGGCAAGAAAAATTTTGATGGTAAAAAGAAAAAAAATGGAAACAAAGCTTATGTTAAAAAAGGGGTAAGGGTTGAAGGGAGGGCAGGGAAATGGGAAAATGTAAAACTCAAGATATATCATGTACAGGTACAAATTCCCAATGAGGTATATGATAATGATGTATTCCTAAAATGTACCGATAAACTTAATTTATTAAAAATAAATACTATTTCCTTATATTTTGAATGTTTATGTTTTTTCAATTATTTCTTTTCATGTCCACAATTTCTAGTATTACTTTGACTTTTGTAACTTTAATTATAACTCATCTATAATTAGCCTAATATTGTCTCACTGTTCTGTGATACTTTTTTGTTACTCTTTCTTTACCTATAAATTATTATAATTTCTATGAACATAATTTTAAAATCAATTGCTTGGCTATATCAAATCTATAGTTGTGTTTACTGCAAGCATTATTTGTTCCTGTTTCTATTATTTTCCTGCGTTTTTAAAAATCATTTTCCCTTCATTTCTGAAATTCCTAAAATTACCCATCTATTTTATCACTGTATTTATGTGTTCCGATCAGTGTTTAATTACATTAGTCATGGTTACTTTGAATATTCTGCCACATAGTTCTAGTATTTGTGTTTTGTTGTTGTTTGGTTTCAACACTTGGTATTACTCTTGAGAGGGCATGTTTTATCTTTCCCTTTTATGTGTCTCATCTTCTTTGGTGGAGAGTTAAAAGACTGTGTTGATTGTCGAATCCAGATTGCCAAAGGCTTTTTCTCAATGAGGATTTCATCTTCAGCTTTAAATTTTCCCATTATATTGTACTCATATTGGGCCTGACTTTTCAACTTAACCTAGGAGTAGAGATGACAAGTTTTTCAGTGTTTTGGTTAAGTAAATATAGAGCTACTAAGCTCAATAGCCAGCTGCCTTTTGCTTTTTAAAAAGACCCAGAAAGATGTTTTAGCTAATCCCCCCCCCCAAGGGTTTAATCTGTATTTTGCTTAGATGACAGTTTAATCCTTTCTAGTAAAAGAGAAAAGGAACACTGCAGTCTTTATGAATTTATCAACTTTGTAAAAGGTATCATCTGATATCAAAATTTACCTATAATATTCTTAGTCTTGGTTACTTGATCTAATAAATCTGTATACAGATTAAATTCCAAAGAGAAAGCTTGCAGGTTAAGATTCTTCACTGGCAGGAATGCCCTCCTTTCTTTTCCTCATGTCTAATTCTTGTCATCTTTTGAAAGGTATCAGAAAGAATAGCTGACTTGCTAAAGTAGAATTAAGTATGTAGATAACTATGCACAGTAAGGAAAACATTGCTAACGTATTTCCTTAGAAAATTAAAGGCAATATCAGTGATCTTTACAATTTGGAAAAATGTCAATGGCTGGAGCGAGACAAGTCAATATCCTGCTATATAGAGATTCAACTTAAAGGACTTCATGCCTCAAAAATAATTGATAATTTCTGAAATAATGTGAAGAATGCTTACAGAATTTACATATAGACCAAAGTTTTGGTAAAGTCAGGTTTAGCTTAGAATGGCAAATATAATACTTATCACAATGGAACTGAGCAGCACCATTAAACTAATCTTATCAGCTGTCCCTAGATTTTCAATACACTTAATAGAATTAAATTGAATGCAATGCTATATCAAGTAGAAAGTTAGAGGGAGCTAGTTTAGAACATTTCTGGTTAATCAACTTATCTGAGAGTAACACTGACAATGGTGTATTTCTTGATCAGATAGATACAAGTTTGTAAAACGGCATTTCCTCTACACAGTAATACATACAAACACTACAGACAAAAGGAAACTAGGACATCCCATCATAAAGGTACAATTTCAGCCCAGTGTTTTGCCAAATGTTCTACACATGTTGCTCAGTTGAGTTTTTTTCTTTTAAAAATAACACATATTGGTAAAAGTGATCAAAAATAAGATAAACTTCAGTTCTCAAATATTCATCAAGGACATATTTCATGTTGATTTAGGAAGACTTAATTTTAGGGGCACAAGTGCTTTTGTTGGTTTATGATAGCATCACTAGAGGCAACTGTTTACAATCTAATAGTTCTCCCATGTCTCCAAGAATGCCAATAACAATATAAATGGCCAAGGTCTCATTTCTGTTGCAATCTCATGATTGATATTTTTCCAAATCATCAAACCCTCTAAAAGCAATATTATAGAATACAGGAATATAAGAGCAAACCACAAGTTTCTACAAAATAACCCCCTTTGGTTATTTTATTATGTATAGTAGCAGGGAGCAGGTTTTGAAGTGTCAAGCCTGCTGCACAGGCAGGTTGTACATTGTTTATCTCAAAAAAATCAAGTCATAGCATAAACTAGAAAGATCAATAAGAAATCCAGCAAAACACTCGATTAAATTTGAAACTCATTTGAAGAAAAGAAAAATACAAGTTAAATTAAGAAAGACTAATTTGTATTTTTTCAAATTAGAAATTTAAAAATCGGAATACATTTTAGCCTTTATGTTGCACAGAGATTGCATTCTGTATATAATTACTAACCGGATTATTTAAAATCAAATACTACTACTGAAAGCTTATAATGTTTTCCATTTTTTAATATGTTGTTGGCATAAATATACAGAAGAAATACATGTGTATCTTGTTAATTTGCAAAGAATCATTAGTCTAAGGACAATGTATTTTTCATGAATATTTATAGTTTTAGCACACTAGTTATTTGTAGTTTTCCCAGAAATTAATTTGATTCATATACCCATGTGTTAAGTGATATGATATTCAGACATTCAAAATTGTAAAAACAGGATGTTGAGGCAAGAGGATCGTTTGAATCTAGAGTGTAGCATGAACACGAACAACACAGCAAGACCTTGTCTCCATTTTACATAAAGAGAAAAATACAATATTTGGCGAATCTCACTTGTGCACTAAGGAATTAAAAACATAAAGCAATTGTAGTAAATGTACATAAAGGTTATATTCACCATGTTTTCCTACTAACTTACCAAAACCTGTTTCAATTTTTTTTTTTTTTTTGGAGACAGGGTCTTGCTTTTGTAGTTCAGGCTGGCCCTGAGCTCACTATGTAGCCCAGGCAAGCCTCGAACTCAGCAATCCTCCTGCCTCTGCCTCCCGAGTGCTGGGATTACAGGCGTGAGCCACCACGCCCGGCAACTTGTTTCAAATTTTGAAAAGAATATTTTAATTTGCATGAAATACATATTTAGAAAAGAAATATACATATCATCTCTCAAGTACAGAAGCACATAGAATGAGAAAATATATGGTACCTTCATTAGGACATAGAGCACAAATTTGGAAGGCACAATGCAGTTCTGTGAAACTATTCCAGCACTGGTCAATGGCAAGGGTTTCATCCTTTTTTAAATCTAATTAAAAAAATAAAGAGCTATTATATTTCAAAGTCACACTCAAGAAGAAAGCAATAATGGAGATGGAAATAAAACAAAAATAATTTTCTAATGAAAAATTTCTTAGATGAATGTTTCTCAAAGAAAATTTTGACATGAAATTTAAATAAAATTATTGAAGAATGCATATATTTTAAGATTCTATAACATTAAAATACTATAAAATCAAATTATAGGTTTTTGAAATTTTAACTACTCAAATAAAATCTATTAAAATCTGTGTGACTGAGAGAGAAAGGAAGGGTCAAAAAGATGAACAAATGCCAGGCGTGGTGGCTCACGCCTGTAATCCTAGCACTCGGGAGGCAGAAGCAGGAGGATTGCTGAGTTCGAGGCTTGCCTGGGCTCCATAGTGAGCTCAGGGTCAGCCTGAACTACAAAGCGAGACCTTGTCTCAAAAAAAAAAAAAAGAAAAAAAAAAGATGAACAAACAAGGAATTACAATATCTTATGTACCTATCTCAACTCCAGGCAAGGAATGCAAACATTATATATTGCAAAGATACACTAATGAAAACAAAACAGAAATACATATTTGAACATAGAAGCTAAAAATGCACTGTAGTAGTCAATCTATACATATGTATATAGGAAACAGTGAAAAGGGTAAATTAATGTATACAAATGTAAATTAATATTCTATTAGAATAAGCTCAGTTGATGTTAAATATGTTGATCATTGAATATGTATATATTTCAAGAGTATGTGTCTGTTTAAATAAATGCTGGACATTATTTTTTTTTTTTTGAGACAGGGTCTCACTTTGTAGTTCAGGCTGGCCCTGAGCTCACTATGGTGCCCAGACAAGCTGCCGCGAACTCAGCAATCCTCCTGTCTCTGCCTCCCGAGTGCTGGGATTACAGGCGTGAGCCACCAAGTCCGGCACTGTGGTATGCGGTGTTGATTGTTGGTGGGCGTGTCTCCACGCCCAGCATTATATGTGGTCACGGGGGATCGAACTCAGGTCCTTGCCCTTGCGAGGCTGGCGCTGGAACCACTGAGCTAACCCTCTGGCCCAATGCTGGACATTATTAACAGAAGTACACCATTTAAAGCTGTATTTTGAGGTCATTTTGTAAAGATCAGTGTTTTGAAAAGTATAGCCTTCTGACAACTCGCATTGGAATAGCTTTGGGTATTAGTGCTTTATTCCAGGCCTAATGAATCAGAATGAATGAGTGTGGACACCGGTATCTGAATGTTGATAATTTATCAATTACTGCTAAATTTTGAGAGCTATTATTAAAAAACTGGGTAAAGGGGCCGGAGGGTTAGCTCAGTGGTTCCGGCACCTGCCTCGCAAGCGCAAGGTCCTGAGTTCGATCCCCAGTAACCACATACAATGTTGGGCATGGAGACTCACGCCCACTAGCAATCAATGCCACATACCACAGTGCTGGGCGTGGTAGCTCACGCCTGTAATCCCAGCACTCAGGAGGCAGAGGCAGGAGGATTGCTGAGTTCCAGGCTTGCCTGGGCTACATAGTGAGCTCTGAGCCAGCCTGAACTACAAAGCAAGACCCTGTCTCAAACAAACAAACTAACAAACAAAAAACAACTGGGTAAAGCCACTAGAAATAAAGTAACTGTAAACAAGTTTCAGATTCACCTGAAAATTAGCTTAAAAATTATTTAACATGTGTTTTTCCTTCATACAAAAATTTTAGAAGCAAAACAAAATAAAACAAAAAATCCATTATCTGGCGATGTAGCTCAGTGGTGCCATGTATGTTTGCCAAATGCAAGGCCCTGAGTTTCATCCCTGGTACAGCAGAAATAAAGAGATAAATAATCCAATTAAATTGAAGTATCAAGAAGGTGTTAAGATATTTGATATTAAAACTTTTCCTAGAATTGTCAAATTTATGAAGACTGTATTAAGCTGAATACATGGAAACTTGAATATTTAAATTTGGGAGAGATTTTGAGTACATGAAAATTGTTTTTTACATCTATCTCTCTTATATGTGTAAAGTTGATGCTCATCATGATTGGCCATTTGCAATGATTTCTACACATTTAACACAAATATTTATTGCATTCCAAGTGTGCTTCAGATAAGATAAAGAAGGTCTTTGGGGCACACATTTTCACAGACTAATTCTACACAGTGAAATGAAATGTATTTCCTTTCTGTGTCTCTTAAGTGTGAGTTACTTGTCATAATGATATTATATGCTTTTTTACTTGACTGCTGGCCAACATGACAGCTATAATTAACTCTAAGTTGGTAAGAATTCACCTTAGCAATTTGTTTAAATTGATCAATCATAAAACTGGAGTTGATACTTGTAAAACTGATGAATTATCTTAGTATGTATAGTCTCATCTCTGATGTTACTTTGTTTTGCTTTGCAATGAATGACTGACATCTGAAACACAATGCACTAATATTTAAACATTTGCATCAAACCACTAATACTGTATTGAAATTTAGGTTATAGGAAGAGTGAATATTGTCCTAGCAACAACCATTCCAATGGGAAAAATAATCATGATAACTAATTTCATGCATTAATCACTGCTTAGTTCCTTTAAGTAACAAGTGAGGTATCCAAGCTAGATTACAATTTCATGCATAGAATACAATAAAAAATGAAAATAAAGTATTTGTGTGTACATTATCCAAATGTGATTAGTTTTGAAAGGTACATACAATAGTTTTCAGTTCAAAAAGATGCTTAATAGTTACTAAGTATTTAACATCTTCTTTATTGACATATATATTAAAATGGAAGTACTCATTTAGTAAGAAACAAAGCTATGAATTAAAATAACTCTGCCATTAGTAAGGTCAAAGTGAATAACATTGGAATACAGTTATGTGAACAAGGGTACAAAGAGCTAATGCAGATATGACCTCAAATTTGTAATATGTACACATGAAGGCTGGATTCTGATGTTTCAGCTCAGATCTTCACATTCCACTCATGGCCCCCCGCCTTTATTCTCAGCTGAGCAAGATGGAAATTTGAGAGAAGTGGTTTCTCATCATTACTGGTGAAGTATTGTAACAACTGAATCTCTATACACAGTCAATGAACAATGGCAAATATCCAGGGTAAAGAAGGTCAAGACAGGACACCAAAGCAAGTTTGGGTTAGTTGGATTAGTTGGGTTAGTTTCTAGTGGCAGAGTGAAAAAGAAAGATGAGATTAAAAGTGGTAAGTAACTGACAAAGCAGTGGCAGGAAGGGACATTTCCTGAGGACCTTAAAGAGGATGGAAGTAAGCCCCTTCCCCTGCTATCCAAGGAGAGGAAACAGAGTTTAGAAAGTGCCATTATTTAGAGACACATCACTGAAATTTAAATGTACTTTCTGCATCTGGGCATGGTGATACATGCTGGTAATCCTAGAACTGTGGGAGGCTGAGGCAGGAAGATTCCAGTTTGAGCCCAGACTGAGCAACTCAGCGATTTAGTAAGACCCTGTCTCAAATTAAAAAAAAAAATATGTAAAGAGATGACTCAGGACATAATGGCTCAGTGTAAATGTCCTAAGTTCAATGCCTATTACCTCCCCCAAAAAAGTACCACCAGGGAGCAGATAACAATGATAGGTGGTCTTAAAGAAAATAGCCAGACATGATCAATTCTAGACTCTAACCCACTGATTCATTTTATGGCTTAAAAGCCATCTAAACCGATTTCATTCCCAGTGCAGAGGACTGAGGTCTGCCAACCGACCCCCTCCACCCTGGAGACTCGGGTACCCCTGGGCGCCATTCCATTCCCGGCTTGGAGGACTGAGGCCTGCCGACTGGCCCACTCCACTCAGGAGACTCGGGTACCATAGGGCATCATTCCCACAGCAGAGGACTGAGGCCTGCCGGCTGGCCCACACCCCACCCCGGAGCTGCGTTGTGAGGACCCAGGCCGGAGAGGAGCCAGAGCCATTTACTGTGTCCCTCCACACTGGAATGGCACCAAGAAACCAGGCAAGATTTAAAAAAAAAAAAAAAAAAAAAGGAGGAAACTAGCTTCTATTTTGCCATCTACTCCTAGATCCCTCTATTCACCTCTTGTCCCCACACCCTCTCCTATCTTCCAGACAGAAGCAATACCCAGAAGTAAAAGACTTTTAGGCTGCCCTATTTCTTCTCCTGTACTATTAGAAGAAGGTGTGCAAAGTCTCCATTGGTCTTACAGCATACAGTTGGTACTGTTTTATATATGTCCTTTTATCCTATATTACCTGCTGGCATATGTGAGGTACTTGAATCTAGGTGATCTTCATAAATCTGCTAACCCTATTTCACTCTCCACCTGTCTCCCTACCTCCCTGATCCCCAGTGACCTTTTACCCCCAAAGGGGTCTAGGGGTACATTTACAATCTACATATTATATACACATTGCTGATTAATTCTAAATTTTGGCATAGGGACATAGAGGTAACTCATGAGCTCAAAGTCTTCAGAATTGAAATTCACAAAACTTTTCACTTTATTTACTGTGTGTAATGCTGATATTGGAACTGACTGTATTATGGTAACAAGGATGATTTGATTATTCTGATCAAATTCCTCCTATGATGTGTTAGAACTGAGAAGTCTCAACGGTCATTACACATTCAAGGAGGACACCCCAGGGACGTGCCACATCCAAAGGGCCCCAGATAATAGAAAGAAAGAGACCTGCAATAAACGTTGCCCTGTCATCAGGCACAGAATCAAACAAATGGCATTAGTAACAACAAAAGAGTAGAAATGAGAAAATATAAAAAAAATCAGACACAAAGATCACCACCACAGGGAAATTCAGACAAAAGGGAAATCGGGCAAACTGAAACTCAAATACCAGGACTCTTAGAGATGGTAACTAAAGCAGATCTAGTAAAATAGAAATCAGAACTCATCTCTGTGATCAAAACAGTGATAATGTCCACAGTGAAATACATCATTAAAGAAGATATGAGCAAAATGATAGAATCCAAGATAGCAGAAGCAATGGAACCTTTTAAACAGCTTCAAGCAGAGCTCCGGGCAGTGATGAAGGAGAACGAAAGCTTACGCAGTAGGATGAATGAAGCAGAGAACCGAATCTCAGACCTAGAGGACAGCATAGCAGCCAATGAGCAGGAAAGATATAATCTATGGAAAATAGCAAGGGACCATGAGAAATCAATGCAACAGCTTATAGATGACTCAAAGAAAAATAATATAAGACTGATTGGAGTCACTGAGGAAGCAGGAGATGGTGTAAAATACATAAAAAAGCTATTGTCAGAGATAACAGAAAACTTCACAGTAAAAGAAATGGACATACAGATAAATGAGGCCTATAGGACTCCAAAACGCCGTGCCATAAAAATATCTACACCTAGACATATAATTATCAAGGTTCCAGATGTACAACAAAAAAATGAAATACTAAAAGCAGTGAGAGAAAGGAAGAAAATCACCTACAAAGGGAAGCCCATTAGGATCACAGCAGACTTTTCAACACAAATACTCAACACAAGGAGATCGTGGAGGGAAGTATTTCAAGCATTGCAGGAAAACAACCTCCAACCTAGACTGTTGTATCCTGCAAAACTATCATTCAGAATAGATGGGGAAATAAGATACTTCCGTGATAAAGAACACCTGAAAATTTTCATAAACACGAAACCTGCACTCCAAAACATTATAAAGAACAAATTGGAAAAAAAAAACTGAAAATTCCATTCCCATGAGACCCAGGAGAATGAATTCATTGGGACAAACAAGAAACTAAATAGAAAAGGGGAAAACAAAGGAAGAAAAAAAACAAGAACAAGGAAACATGGCAGTTCTGAATATGTCCATATCAGTCATAACCATCAATGTCAATGTACTCAATGGGCCAATTAAAAGACAGACCAGCAGATTGGATCACGAAGCAAGATCATACAATCTGCTGCATACAGGAAACACACCTAATTGAGAAGGAAACCCATAGACTGAAAATAAAATGTTGGAAAACAATCGTCCATGCCACAGGAAACTGCAAAAAAGCAGGAGTGGCTATCTTGTTTGCAGATAAAATAGATTTCAAACCCAAACTGATTAAAAGAGATAAAGAAGGTCGCTATATTCTCGTACAGGGAACTATCCAAGAGAAAGAAATAACAATCATAAATATTTATTCACCAAACTCTAATGCACCCAACTATATAAAACAAACATTACTGGACATGAAAAGCCAGTAAACCACGAATACAATAGTAGTAAGGGACTTTAATACTCCACTGTCACAAATTGACAGATCCACTGGACAAAGAATCAATAAGGAAATACTTGAGCTAAATCAAACTTTTGAGCAAATGGACTTATTAGATGCCTACAGGATATCTCACCCTGCAAAGCAAGAAAATACCTTCTTCTCAACTGCTCATGGATCATTCTCCAAAACAGATCACATTCTAGTCCATAGAACAGGCTTATGTAAATGCAAAGGAATCGAAGTTATCCCCTGCATACTATCAGACCATAGTGCCTTGAAACTGGAGCTGAATAGCAGAAGAAATTCCAAGATCCACAAAAGCATATGGAAAATGAAGAACACTCTGTTGAGCAACCAGTGGGCCACAAAAGAAATTAAAGAAGAAATTAAACAGTTTCTACTACTAAAGGACAACCCCAGCACAACATACAGGAATTTATGGGACACAATGAAAGCAGTTCTGCGAGGGAAATTCATAGCAGTGAATGCCTACACTCAGAAAATAGAGCAAACTGAAATAAACAATCTAATGATGAACCTCAGACAACTAGAAAAAGAGGAGCAAAACAAACCCAAAAAATCAACCAAAAATAAATGCTGGTGTGGCTCTGGGGAGAAAGGAACTCTTCTCCACTGTTGGTGGGATTGCAGACTTGTGCAACCATTGTGGAGATCTGTGTGGAGATTTCTCAGAAAACTAGGACTAGGGGTCCCATTTGACCCTGCTAGTGCCCTGCTAGGAATATACCCAAAAGAATTTTTTAAAAGCACATTGGAAAGACAGAGGTACACCCTTGTTCATAGCAGCTCAGTTCGTGATAGCTCAATCTTGGAAACAACCCAAATGCCCATCAATTGGAGAGTAGATAAAGATGTGGGTTTTTAATAAAATGGAGTATTATTCTGCCATAAACAATGACAAGATCGATTCATTTATGTGCAAATGTGGATACCTGGAGGATACACTAATAAGTGAAATAAATAGATCACAGATAGGCAAATACCAGATCTTCTCTTTGATATGAGCACCTGTAGATGCAAATGAGCTCTAGAAAATGTGACAGATTTTGTAGAATGGGAAATTTCCATAGGAAATCTGGTGTGGGAATGTAATGAGGGGAAGGAATAAATATGATTCAGAAGGAAAATAAAAGAGCATGTGTATAGGGGGTGGGGAGGTGTGGGTGAGTAGGGATATGGGTAAAAATGAGAATTAAATTGTGTCATATACTGGTACAGATTCCCCAATGTTATATGGGATTATAAATTGCATATAAATTATATCAATAAAGAATTCCATTAAAAATATCATTCCAAGCCAAGAGTACAATGATATGATTAGGAAAAAACAAAACTCCAACAGGTGAATGGTATTCAGTTCAACTTCAATCGAAAAAATAAATTGTAATGATAATAGGATATAACTGTTCTCATTCAGATTGATGAAAAGTAAGGAGAATATTACCACCAGGTCTTATACTATCAGGGAATCAGATAATATCTGTTATGTACAGTGAATGGCAATATAAATTGCAGTGGTATACCAAATCTGGAGAGTACACTGGTAACTTGAATCAAAAGTTATATATATCTTTATTTTAGCAGTAGTAATAATAGCTAAAAAGCCAAATTGATATGTAATATTATACTTTAAATATATATCAGAAAACTCATGATTACTTGATTTTCAGTTTAAACCCACAATATTTAAGCACCAAATATAAAGTTATCAACACTACACATTAATTTAAAAGCATGCATCTTAAATGTGACATAAAAACGAGACAAGATTGGTAGGAACCAAAACTTAATTCGTTTGTTTACTAAGAAAAGAGAGGGGGAAAGCAAAATCATAGGACTAGAATTTCTACAAAATTTTGATGAATAAGCATTGGTATACTTAAGCATTGGTATACAATTATAAAAATCTTACAGACTGATTAACTTATATGCAGTAGCTGGGCTTATAGACAAAATTGTAATATATTAATTCATGCTATAAATAGCTAATTTTAATTCATTCTCCACTATCATTAAGCTATTTCATCTGCCCCTCCATTATTTTCTTTTACAAAATGAAGTTCTGATACTATTTTCAGATAAGTTTGATTAATATCTACAAAATAACATTACAAGTAGGGAGAAAAGCAACCTACTTGTTAGATGCAACTGGACAGAAACAAGCTTGTTAGTGGGATTTTGGAACGGTATGATGAGGGATGATGGAAGACCAATGTATGAGGTCACTTGAGCTATGTCTGAAGGCTGGGGATATAATCCTACTCCAGAAATATGGAGGTTCCATGCTTCAAACTGTTGGAAGGCAAAGATTTACAACACAATTATCCTAATTGCATTTCACTTGCAAGATTAATAAATATAACCAATCAAATTTTAGGCGGTATGAAATGTTCTGTTTTTGATATTTGATGTGTATTATTTACTTTTCTTTTCCAAATTCTTTATGATTTTACTGAAAAACCGTTATAAACATTATTATTCTGAATAAGACAAGGTAAAAAACCAACATTCTATTGTACCACATTCTACTGCACATATAGTTATTTATAATAACATAAAATGTAGTCTTTAATATAAAACTTTCCAATTTTCTTGAAGGTTCTTTGAAATGAATTTGCCTAATAGGCTGGGTACTAAACACTGTATGGAGTTTCCTGAATCTTAGAGTGAACTTTAAATGAAAACAAAGAAGTAGAGCACAGAGTACAATTTTATGTAAAGGAAGTATGTAAAACTGTATGCCAAATATTTATTCTCCTCATCAAATCTAATACATTTTCTGTTTTCACATAAAATAGATAAATGGCTCAGAAAATTATGTGACTGAGATTGTATACAGGAATTGTTTTTACTCAGTTCCACAAGCCTGCAAATCTCTGCTTGAAAAGGTTATGTATGTGTGTGTGTGTGTTTATAATAAAAATTATTTGAAAATACAGCAGATTTTTATTCAGTTCTAGATAGCTTATATTTCTGCTTTACTCTGTTGATGTTACAGGAGAATTATCCTAGTTTTTAAATCTTTTAGCTACACTACATAGATGTTTCTAAGTTTAAATGTCAACAGAAGAAGGAAACTTGCTTAGGACAGCTTCAAATTAGGATAAGTGAACAGAGGAAGTCCATAAAATGCTGTTTATTAGTAGGAAGGAGTAAAATTGTTTTCTGCATTTTCAAATGATTATATTATTGTTAGCATACAATGTCATAATATAAATTCACTACATTTTTAATTAGTGCATAATAACTTGATGTTACATAACAGACTGATGAATGAAACCCTTTACACCATTGAGAATAACCCAAACTACAAAAAGGCAATGTTCCCTATTTTTTCAATTGGATTGGAATACTGAAGTCTCTATGTTAAAAGAACCCTTCCATGCTTCCACTTTACAGAAAATAAAACAAAATGTATAACAACATAGGAGTAATCAAAGTTAAAACACTGTGTATCACCTTCCAAGTAGTTACTAAGAATAAAATATAGAGACCAACAAGAGACCTACAGAGAAGAATCAAAAAGTATCACAAAACTTTCTATTCATTTACTTATACTATGTTCATAGTACTGTTATTTTGGCTAGTTAACAGTTATCATAACTGATTGAATTATCCACTTCATTTCAAAGAGGGAAATTTAAAAGTAACCTAGCAAGTGTGTACACCAAAAAGTAAAATTTTTAACTCATAATAAACTAATCTTTATTATAAAGGGCCGACAGTATAACTTTCAAATATCCAATTCTGAGGATCCTAAAAGAGAAAGCAAATGGAGATCAGAGATAGTAAATCTGGTTTGCATACTGAGCATGCAACACAGAATTGACAGAATGGAAAATAAACAAAACTTTACACAGATGCAGCCTACAAAGGTCATAGGCACATGCTGAATTATAAAACTATTTAGACTTTTTTTTTTTTTTTGAGACAGGGTCTCGCTTTGTAGTTCAGGCTGGCTCTGAGCTCACTATGTAGCCCAGGCAAGCCTCGAACTCAGCAATCCTCCTGTCTGCCTCCCAAGTACTGGGATTACAGGCGTGAGCCACCACGCCCGGCACTACTTGGACTTTTTATCTTTTTTTTTTCATTTTGCTATTCTAACATTTAGAAGAAATGATTGACACAATCATGTATGAAGGAAATAAAGACTATAAAATATCTAAAATAATGTAAAATTCTTCTTTATCCAGCCTCTAGTTGATGGGCATTTGATCTGTTTCCAAGATTTAGCTATCACAAACTGAATTGCTAAAAACATGGGCTCATATTATGTACCTGTGATGTGATGCCTTTAATTATTTTGTGAATAATATCCAGCAGGGAAATACCAGGGTTAAATGGGAGCTCTAAATCTAGTTTTCTGAGCAATCTCCACACTGATCTCCACAGTGGCTGCACCAGTCTACATTCCCACTAACAGTGGAGAAGGGTTCCTTTCATTCCCAGGTGCATTTAATGTTGGCTGATTTCTTAATACCAGTGATTCTTTGTGAAATGAGATAGAATCTCAGTGTTGTTTTCATCTGCGTCTCTTGAATGACCAATGATAAACATTTTTTTCATGTGTTTCTTTGCTGCTTTTAATTCTTTATTTGAAAAATGTCTGTTCGTTTCAGATGGCCACTTTTGAATCACGTCTTTGAGTTTGTGGAGTAAAATTTGGAGGGTATAGTGTATTCCTAAAATGTACTACTAAACTCAATTTATTAAAAATCCTAAATGAGAAAGAAAACCTAAGAACATAATATTTAAGACTAAAATGCTTCAATTGCCATATCTCTTGCTTGCAACTTTTTTCTTATTCTGTTACAGAGTGATATATCATTGAATCTAGTAGCTAATGAATTCATAATATTTGATGTGATATCTTAGTCAAATTAACTTCAAGGTTCAAAATCCATATGGCAACTTGAGTTCAAACTCAATTTTTTTAATACACTGCTCATACAAAGATTTAAGCCAGAAACAAATAAAGCAGATTCTTCACTACACCTATTTCCTTCAGTTTAGCCAAGAGACACAATTGGAAATTAAGTTTATTTTATAAGCACTGCCATTAGTTGACTTTAAATTAGTTACTCTGTAGTGCATGTCAGTTCAGACAGATTTAAACATTTAAATGCAGAGAGGAATACAGATCTATATGGCTTTCCTTCAAATGGTAAAATGTTAGCCTGAAGTCTCAGACTTGGAAAAATAAACTCTAAAGCTTTATTTTAAGAATGTTCACTTTAGATGACTACTCATACATAATATATATTGTTTTTACAAAAGTCCACTTAATACTTTATGATGAACAGATTTTGCTCACAAAAGACATCAACTGGATAAATTAAATAAAAGAGAAAGGCCTCAATCATTCAGAGGTAAAAAGGGCAAGAAGAATCACCAAGGTGGGAAAGACATACTGAAAAGGTTGAAGAGGTCTTGACTCAGTATTTGAAGATGAAGTATTGATTCAAGTCGTGCTATAAATGAATCAAGCGATTTGCTACAGCTTGGGAGGAGATACTCAGAGTGACTGAAATTATCTGTTTCATGAGACTTCAGGTGATCGCTTACTTCTCTGAATTCTCATGTGTTTGATAGAGAATTTAGCTTTCAACTCCCAATGGTGAAGTTATGGCACACTTGCTAGAAAGGGCAGATTGTAACACTGAAAGCTCTGAAAAGTTTGCCATCATGGTAGATTACTCTGAAGCAAATGATATGGCATACTCACAATCATCTTGTTGATTGTCAAGATTATCCTTATGTGGACAGAATTTCCATCAGGAATGTGAGAAACTAAAGTGCCATCAATAATTAAGATTTGGAGGTTGTAATCCTGCTATGAGTCAGTTCTTTAAGATAAAGGCTTGTTAAAATTATTTACTTAAAAGAAAATTTCCACTAAATCTTTCTCACTTCATGAGGATTACTGTCACACTTTCTAATAGTTTTCAGAATGAAAGGTAAACTTATTGTTTCCAATCATGTTATCTTTTAGGAAATTTACCAGCCTTAAACTTTTTTTTTCTAAAAATAAATTATGATGTGTTTTTGGAGAAGTGGATAATTCAGTCTTCCACAGAACCTGCACAGACATGATTATCCCTACAGCATTTTTATTTCCACTGACAGAGGTAAGGTTTTTGTGACTTCTTTGGTGTCCTCTAAAATATGAAGTGTATTTACCTATTTATATTCTTCCTATCAACATGAGAGAAAAAATTATAACAAATTTAAAAAATGTAAAATTTAATTAGCAGTAAGACTTATACTTTCTTATGAGTAAGTCAGACATAGAAAAACTGTTAGTTATGAAAACTAGCTATAAAGATGACAACAGAAAGATTCATTTTATTTATGAGCTCATAATTTATTTCACAAGCCTATGCCAAGCTCCTAAGCAGGTACCCATTAGGTAGCTTTGGGAATGTCAAAGGAATGATCTATTTCTGAGCATAGACAGAAGACATTTTTTTAATGTGCACTAAAATTTTTCCCTTTATCCTAATACATAAACTCAAAGTATGACCTAGTGCTCTGCGCACTACAAATTTAAATTATGTCTTCTGAGATAAAGAAAGAAGCCAGTTACTCTGTTACAATATAATGAAGGTCTTATTATCTCAATAATAATATCAATAGCTACACTGGGGCTCTCAGTTTAACCTTTTACTGGGTATATCATCTTAGTTCTCTGTATCTCAGATTTCTCATCCATAAAATGTGCTGTTAATATTGTTTCCTTCATAGGACTGTGGTACAAATGAATTGCAACTTATACATATATATATATATATATATATATATATATATATATATATATATATATATATATAGTGAGAGAGAGAGAGAGAGAAAGGAGACAGAGTAATGCTCAATGATTTTTTAAAATTATTATTCAGACACACTGTACAAATCAAATTAAAATGAGGAAGTAACTACTTTAAAACTTCACTTTAGTTTCATTCTTTTCATGTAAATTTAAATAATAAATCTTAAGTCCAAAGATTAACATGCATAGAAATGATCTGATATTAAAATATTGAAGTTTTAAAACTGGACATATACTGTCCTTCATTCAAGAGAACTATGGGTATTATTTAGGTGCTTGTACATAAATAATATATATTGTATTTCAAATGTGTACTATGTGATGGTTTACAATGGATTTCCTTTACTTGAAAATATGTCAAATAGATGAATTGGATTTACTTATGTACTGATTTTGAAATTTCATTAGCTTGACTTAGTCCGAGAATAGTCTTATCATACCTGGTCACAGAAGAATTTAATATTAGCTTGGTGACCACTTCTTCCAAGTGCAGAAGGATAAAAGGAAATCAATACTTCTTTGGTAGAGTGAGGAGGTACAGTCAGCTGTGTAAATTTAAAAAGAAGCAAAGGAGAAACAAAAGTTAACACTTTTCTTTCAGATCTTTTTGTGGCCTTATACACATCATTTTTTCTGTTAACCTTTTCTGTGGCTACTAAAAAAGCCCATAAGTGGTTCTTATGCCCATCATCTGTCAGACAATATGAACATATGCACAGTGTGAAAGGAAGTCAGGGATAAAAGGTGGATTATATCCTTTTAAATCAGGGTCCTCTTAAATCCACAGGAATGTGGATTTTATTTAAAATCTCTTAGCTTATTTACCATTCCACAGTACTTGTTAAGCTCCCAGGAACCTAAATTGGTGCCCTGGGAATGTTCTAGAAAATGAACTGTTTAAAGCATAGATGGAAGACATGATTCTTTAATGTGCACTAACGTTTTCCTTTAAATCCTATTGTAGACACTCTCAAGGTATGACCTTCCTTTATGTTCATTAGAAGTTTGAATTACAGTGAAAGAAATCGATGATTTTATTACAATATAACAAATGTTTGGATATCTTCTGAAATAAATATAACAAATGGAAATGATAGCAAATAGTACACATTATTCCCAGTGTATGCTACACTGGTAATAATACAGTATCTGGTCTCAACATTTATAGACTAGAATAAGTGGCACATGTCTAAATGTAAGTCAATTATTTAATATTAATAAATTGCAAAAATAAACTTTGAGAAAGCAAACTTGCAAGTTAGTAGCATCCTTCAATCCTTATAAAATACAGCATATGAACAAACAAATGCAATTGTGACAGCAAAATGCAAATTTACTTTTCTAGTTGCAACAGTCACTTCCTAATTAAGTATGTACAGTTTATGTACAGTGAATAATTTTACCCCAGGCTGTCCTCTTTAATGTATCCAATGTTCTGGGCTTATCAATTATTAAATGCTCTAGTAATATGTTAGTTTATTAGGCTTAGCAAAAATGAGTTTTATCCTTTCAATTTAGCGCACACGAAAAATAGTTTATTCAGTTTATATCTACAGATATATAAGGTTGTAGATCTGTTTATACACGTCTGTCTCTGCAGAGAGATATAGTGAGAAAGAGACAGGGAAGAGGGAGGAAAGAAGGAAATAAGCTATTATATTAACTTGTATTTTAATTCAATTAATTAAAATAATTTTCTAATTATTTAATGTTTCAAATTCTATATTCTCAAATTTCTCTTCTATAAATATATGATATGGGAATGTGGGAAAATTGAGCAAGTGTACACAATCAAGCAGCATTCAATTTAAACTTTTATTTATGTCTAAATCTCACTGAAATTCGTGATGAATATATGTTCTATAAATACAAATACCATTTTTTTTTTTTTTTTGAGACAGGGTCTCACTTTCGTAGTTCAGGCTGGCTCTGAGCT